>CM051040.1:23530633-23800633 GCA_027627225.1 Congeria kusceri
TGGAAACAGATACCCTTGTGAAACCACAGAAACCATTAGGTTAGTTATTGCAGTTGTATGTGTTATCATTAAGCAAATATAATGTGGGCTTAATACTTTGATTCATCATTTTATATCCAATAAATATGATACTTGTCATCCAAATTAATAGTAGACATAATAATATTGCATTCAAATTACACTTTTGTAAATCTTAAGTTACATGCTTGATTTTTTCACATGAAAACACCTGTAATATTACCATGTAATGCATTTTTTACAAAAAATAACAGACCAACAAGAGCAGATAGAAAATAACACTGTTTGCTGATCATTTGCAGGTGCACCTGACAAGCCCACTGATGTTAAGGTCAAGGACATCAGAAATGACACAGTGACCTTGAACTGGGGAAAACCCAAACAAGATGGTGGGTCAAAGATCACCGGGTACAAGGTGCTGATGAAGGAAGACGATAAAGAATGGCAGGAAATCGCCAAACTGAAATCCATAGATGACGAATACATGACCAAGGGTCTGCAGCCTGGCAGGAAGTACAGCTTTGCGGTTGTGGCTGAGAACAAGGTAGGGGAGAGTGAGGCTTCAGAGACGGTGAAGCCCGTGGAGATGAAGAAGAAGGCCACCAAGCCTGGGCCACCAGAGGGACCGATCGTGTTCTCTGATATTAAGAAGAATTCTGTGGTAATCACATGGAAGCCAAGCCCAGACGATGGAGGAGCAAAGATCACAGGTGATTAAATAGTCTATGATATTCTTTTGATTTAAATTTCAGTGTGTGATTTGATGTATGTAATTTATTTCAGCATATGCTTTGACAGTTTCTACAACTTTTAAGGACATTTTTGACTTGAATTATAGATTGTCCATTACCTTTGACACGCTGATTACTTTTATACAACTGCCATGCTCTTTTCATTAAAGTCCTATACATAAGTGACATAAAAATGCATCAGTTAAAGTTACTCAGATACATACATTATTAAACTTCATTTGTCCACATCTTAAGGCTACTACGTTGAAATGTGTGAGGCCCCCAAGACCACCTGGAGTCGCTGCACCTCGACCACTGCCGACATCACGTCCTACTGCGTACAGAGACTGAAGGAACACCAGGAGTACTTCTTCAGGGTCTTTGCCGAGAACAAGATTGGCCGCTCAGATGCTCTCGTGTCTGACGGAATAGTCGTGAAATCTGAATTTGGTAAACTTGCTTATTCAGATTCTGAGCTTTTTTCCAGCTTTTCTTCTTCAGATTTATAAACTGTATTTAAAATTCTGAGAAATTGATTGTAAATTTGAGACATATTTTGGTGATTAAATAGACTGTTCATATGAGACCCTTTAAAATAGCCCTTTAAAAAGGAATATTACCTGTACTTTTAACTGCAGTTATAAATGGATTTAAATACAAGAATAGTTCCTGTTGTTTTTACAGAAGTACCTGATGCCCCAGTTGGCCCTGTTGAATTCTCTGACATCACCAAGGATACAGTGACCTTGACCTGGAAACCCCCCAGCAAGGACGGAGGCTCAGAGGTCACAGGCTACATCATTGAACAGCGAGACACCAAGCGCACATCATGGATCAAATCTGGAAACGTCCCAGCCGGGAAAACCGTTTTCACAGCCTCAAAGCTTCTGGAGGATAATGAGTATGTGTTCAGGGTCATTGCTGAGAACGCTGAAGGTCAAAGTTCACCACTTGAATCGGGACCTGTGAAACCAACCAGACCAAAATGTAAGAGTGCCTTTTAAATGTGTTATTCTGGTGACTCTTTATTTTGTGTGTTCATTCCAAATTGTTAAAATAGCAATTATTAATGTGTTTTTATTGCAAATGAATAAAAAGCTTATCAAGCTATTTGCTAGGCTACATCCTGTCTATCACATTCATAGACACATTTATCTTTAAATCTAATAGCATGTTGAAAATTATTGCAAAGTGTGCAATCTGTTCTATGTTTATAAATTTTGTTGTGTAACCTTTCATAACCATGCATCATTCTGTACTCATATTGTGCATGCTTCTTCCTGTTTCACAGCTGTGCCTGATGCACCAACCAACATTAATGTCAAGGACAAGAAGGAAACCAAACTGACCTTGACCTGGAAACCACCCAAGCATGATGGTGGAGCAAAAATAGAAGCGTTTGTCATCAGAATCAAGGAAGATGACAGTGATTGGTCAGATCTGATCAAGGTCAAGGCCTTTGATAATGACTTTATTGTTGACAACCTGGTCCCTGGAAAGAAGTACAAGTTTGCTGTGCTGGCTGAAAATTCTGTTGGCCTCGGACCTGCTGTTGAAACGTCTACTCCCACTGTCCTGGAAAGAAAACCAGGTACAAGCTTGTTGTCTCATAACTAAAGAGTTATAGTATGTTGTTGTGTAGGACTAACTATAAATAGTTAACTAAAACTATGAAGTGCCTGGCCAAAATTGATAATACTTTTATAACTATACATTGTCATGCTACTGCTTTGGAAATTGGTGATACTGACACAATCTCCTTACTTTAATTTTGGTATGTACCTGTCATTTGGTTTGTCCTCCAGTTAAACCATCTGCACCTAAAGGACCAGTGGAATTCTCCAGCATCCAGCGCACATCTGTGACTGTCTCCTGGCAACCACCAGAAAATGACGGAGGAGCTCCAATCAAACAGTACACTTTGGAGATCAAGGAAAGTTCAAGGACAGCCTGGAACAAGGTCACCAAGGTCAAGGCAGACATCACTTCATACAGTGTACAGGACCTGAAAGAGAAGCAGGAGTACATATTCCGAGTGTTCGCGGAGAATGAAGTAGGACAGTCTGATGCACTGGTGTCAGACACTGTGACCTTGACCTCACCTCATGGTAAGCTTACTTAGTGGAACTAATAAATTTGCTACCATAACAGTTTATTCAGTATTAAACAAACTTACCTATGAGGCATGTCGCGGGATGACCGGGCTTAATGCATGTGCATAAAGTGTCGGCCCAGATTAGCCTGTGCATTCGGGGATGACACTTTCCACTTTTATGGTATTTTCTGTTTCAAGGAAGTCTCTTCTAAGCATAGATCCACTGTAGAAAGAAAGTGTAGTTTCGGATAAGCCTATGCAGACTTCACAGACTGATCCGGGACAACACTTTACGCATGTGCATTAAGCCCCATTTTCCCACGACATGCCTCATATATAGTGTTTTTATTTGCAAAACAAAGGAGTATTAAGTATCAATAAATTACTGTTCTTTTTAGATGTTCCATCGAAACCCATTGGTCCACTGGTTGTGTCTGACCTTACTGAAAGTTCAGCTACGTTGTCATGGCAACCACCTGCCTACGATGGAGGCTCAGAGGTCACAGGTTACCTGGTGGAGGTCAAACACCCAACAGATGCAACATGGAGAAAGGTCAGTATACTTGCTTGTTTGTTATCTCATAAAGGTTATATATCATCATAATTCATCAATCTTAATGCAACATTGGCATTTATAGTGAATATGATTATTTGAGTACGAGAAGGAAACAGATTGTAATTTTGTTGTTTGAGTTCCCATCTCTCTCCATCTCTTAACATTTAACCTATTATAAAATCCCTTTAATACTAATTGCCTTCTTAGACTAGTTGGTGATACGAGTACTTTAAGATTGGCAGATTTAAATAGCTCAAACAGTCAAATTAAACATAAATTAAGGAAAGTTGTGAACCTTACATCAAGCTAAATACAGTTTTGTTACTTATAAGTAATAATTTCTTTGATAACTTCTCCTAATACATTTGTGATACATGTTTCAGCTTGCTGACCTGCCAGCTGACATGACCAAGTACAAGGCCATGAACCTGTTCACTGGCAATGACTATGACTTCCGAGTGATGGCTGTCAACGTTGAAGGCAACAGTGCTCCCTTGGAGACTGACGCTGCAGTCCAGATCAGGAAACTGGCTGGTATGTGGATAATAGTTAATTGCCCAGATTTTATTCTTCTTTTATGTTTTCTTTTGCACTTTAATTTCTACGTCGTGAGGCTTTTAGGCACCAAGTCTCTTTCATGGACAGAACATGAACATGATCTTTAAATAAGATAAATGGAACACTGTTGACCGTGTTGCTAGTTAGAAACTATTTCAGGACACCATTTGTGAACATAAAAATGCGAAACAAAAGGAAATAATGCATAATTAGTAAAATAATGAATATTATTTGAAAATTACGTTCTTAAATATACAAGAGTAATCAACTACAAAGAAAGTTGGCAGGTAACAATTGAGATCATGTTTCTTTCAGACAAGCCCACAGCTCCAGCTTCAATCAAGGTTGACAAGGTCACTCCAACCTCTGTTGACCTTCACTGGACTCCACCCACCAAAGATGGAGGGTCAAAGGTCACAGGTTATCACATCTTCAAGGCCACGACCCCTGGAGATTGGCAAGAAGTTGGCAAAACAACGAGGATCGCTGACATGTTCACCGTGCCAGACCTCACTGAAGGAGAAAAATACTACTTTGCCGTTGCTGCAGAAAATGAGGCAGGAATGGGACCCAAAGTTGAACTAGAAGCCCCAGTAAAAGCAGAGAAACCAAAAGGTACTCATTGTCAGTCAGATAAAATAAGTTTTTAAATCAAATAATACTATGTATTCGTATTAATAAGTGGTCAATCAATTCAATTTGTTTCTGATATTCCGGACACACTGTGAATATTATTCATTCTCGTTAATTTTATAGCAATATGTTATGCTTATTATTCAAAGTAGCATTCAGTTCTGAATTAAAATCAAATTAAGGCTTTTTAATGAACAATTTGCATTATGCTGTTTTTTAATGCTTTTGTTTACAGAAAAACCCTCTGCTCCTGAAGGCCCTCTGGAAGCCTCTGACATCAAAGGAGAAAGCCTCACTTTGTCATGGCAACCAAGCAAGAAGGATGGTGGTTCACCAATTACTTCTTATGTCATTGAAATGCGGGAAACCTGGAAATCTAAATACAGGCCATGCGGAAAAACCCAGCCTGATGAGTTGACATTCAAGGTCACTGGTCTTAAAGACGGAGATGAGTATTACTTCAGGGTGTGCGCTGAAAACGTGGCTGGACAGTCTGAGTTCCTGGAAATGAAGCAACCAGTCAAAGTGGAAACACCTAAGAGTAAGTTGTTAAAGCAGAGAAGGGTTGTTCAGAAGATTTTTTTATGCAAGAAATGGTTTGACAAGAATTATAAGATGTGACAATTAATTTAGCATAATTGAAAGAATACAACAGGCAAAGGCTTTATTAGATATTTATGTTCATATTTCTTGGGTGTGCTCACATTACAAATAAATGCTGTTCTACAAAACTGTTGCTTAAAGTGCACTGACAATGACTTAATTTAACAACATATTGTAATCAAAACGTGTGCAATATTATAATTATATACTTGAATAACAGCATTGATGTACAAACCCTTTGATCTATATTATAGCTGCCCCAAGTCCCCCTGAGGGTGTCAAGGTGACCCAGGTCAACAAGGCGAGTGCCAACATTGAGTGGAAGCCACCTACCAACACGGGAGGATCCAAGGTCCGCAACTATCACGTCTACATCAGTCATGACGGTAAAGATGACTGGAAGGAGATCGAAACCACCGACCAGTTCAAACTTGCCACTGAAGTCCCGAACCTCAAATGGGATAAGAATTACTTGTTGGCAGTAACAGCTGAGAACGATGTTGACGAGAGTGAGATGGCCATCATATCTGAGCCAGTCCGCATTGACAAACCACAGGATGTCCCGTCTCCACCTGTGGGACCTATCAAGTTCTCCAACATTAACAAGACGTCTGCTACTGCATCATGGGAAAAGAGCAAGAGCACTGGTGGATCGCCAATCACGCACTACATTGTGGACATTCGTGAAAAGTTCAAACACATCTGGACCCACGTGACTGACGTTCGCTCTGATGCTCAGAACCTCTCCTGTGACATTCCTGACCTTACTGAAGGTCAAGAGTACCAACTGCAGGTCAGGGCTGTGAACTCTGTTGGACCCTCTAAACCTCTGGAATCTGACACAACCCTGAAACCTCAGAGTCCATTCACACCTCCTTCCATGCCTAGAGAGCTCAATTCAGGGGAGCTTACTCACCAGTCTGTTACACTTGACTGGAGACCACCAACAAATGATGGAGGAGCACCGATTACCTTCTATTACATTGAGAAACGAGAGAAGACTTATGGCTCATGGAAACAAGAAAATAAATTGGCTGCTACGGAAACCAGCCTAGAGGTCAAGGGTTTGAAGGAAGGGCTAGAGTACTACTTCAAGGTGTGTGCTGAAAATGAGGCTGGCAAGGGCCCCTTCACTGACATGCTTGGACCTGTCAAACCATCCAAGCAGAAAAGTAAGTTCATGCTGACTTTTTAGTACACTTACTTGAATATTCATTTTTACAGATTTTGAAGGATATAAACTGTAAATCTTTGTTTGAAAAGTGCTGATGAATGGTTTGTTTCCTTAAATATTGTGTAAAAACATTACCGTAAGTAAAATACCGGTACTATTTCCTTTTAGGTACTTATCTTTTTCTTAAATCATTGAAACAGTATCTTATCTCCTTGGCTTTGATTTACATATGTTCAGTTTTCTTATGATTTCCATTACACAGCATTTAAGAACAATCCTCTTGTTTCTCTAGCTGTACCTGACAAACCTGTTGGACCAGTCAAGCTCAAGGAAGTTGATGCTACCAGTGTGATGTTAGAATGGCAGCCACCGAAGCATGACGGCGGATCCAAAATCAGCGGATACAAGGTCTCCATGACGACAGATCAGAAAGTCTGGACTGACATTACGATCTCCCAGAAAACCAGTCACACGGCCAAGGAGTTGATTATGGATCAGTCCTATTACTTCAGAATCATTGCCTTCAATGATGTTGGCGAAAGCAAGCCATTGGATTCGGATGAAATCATCTGCCAAGCACCAAAATGTGAGTAACACTTTTAGTATTTCTGAAAAACACAATCTTTTGTATAGGCCCTTGTGGCAAATCTTCAGCTTAATGTCAGTGTATGTCCCAAAATTGGTTTATGCTTGCAGGTGTCTTGTAAGATTTCTTCACTTTTATAAACCATTTAATTATTGCGTAACCATCAATAATGTTTTGAGAGAAATTTACATTTTCCTGCATATTCCAAAAGTTTTAACTTTCTTTGTACACAATCATTATTTTTGTCATTTCCAACAGCTGTGCCAAGCAGACCAAATGAGCCTTTGGAGACTAAGCCTGTTACTAAGGATTCACTGGAGTTGTCATGGCAACCACCAGAGTCCGACGGAGGCACACCAATCACAGGTTACGTCATTGAGAAGTCGGACAAGTACCGAGTGCGCTGGACGCATGTGGAGAAAACAGCAGATGACAGCACAAACATTGTAATGAAGAATCTGCTGACTGGTTCTGAAGTTTTGTACAGAGTGGCTGCAGTGAATAAACAGGGCACAGGGGAATTCCTGGAAATGAAGCAACCAGTCTTGGTCAAGAGTCCTTATGGTATGTAAATGACAGATTGTCCAAAATAGTATTTTAAATGCAGAAATGATTATTGCCAGTAGACTATACTTATTTTTTACCATACAGCACATGTAATCAATATTTGTTTAAACCTTGCTGTTTGGAGGTTCTCACTATTTTATTGAATTTAAACCATTAAAATGTTACTTAAATTCTAAAGATTGTTGGAATTGTAATTCAAACTTCTTTTTTTGTGAATAGACCTTTTTACATGTCTGCTATTAAACAAATTATTTTAGTATAATTATGTGTGGATTGTAACACAAAATAACTGTAAGTAATGCTCTAATTTCCTTTTAGATGTACCGTCTGCCCCACAAGGACCCATCCTCATCTCAGACGTCACGGAAACCAGCTGCTCCCTGAAATGGAAGCCGTCTGAAAACGATGGGGGACAGCCAATCACGAAGTACATCATCGAAGTGCGTGAAGCTCGCAGGAGCATGTGGAGCCAATCTGGCACAGTGGAACCCGATGTGACTCAATTTAACCCAAAGAATCTCAGTGTAGGAAACGAGTACTTCTTCCGAGTGAAGGCTGTCAACTCTGAAGGCGAGAGTGCACCACTGGAAGCTGCAGAAACTGTCCAGCCCAAACAGAAAATTGGTATGATTTGTTGTTTGGTGTAGAGTAAAATTCAATTCACATTTATGTTTGGTTGAGCACAACATTGTTATATATGTTTATGGATCAACATTTACTCTCTCTTTATTCATTCTTCTAAACGTTTGTTTAAGCAGCTCAAAACATAGATAATAATTCCTGTTACTATTATTTAATGGCAGCAAATACATTTTTGACATCATATAACTGCATTTCAACTAAGCTGATATCAAAAATGTGTCATGCAAAACAGTCATAATTTTAAAATAAAGCTTTTCTGCAATATCTCCTTTAAAATGAAATTATTTGCATTTCCTACACCTTGCATATTAAATTTGTAATACTAAACTGAATAGGGGTGTTTATATTTCTGTTGTTTGCACTTTTGAGAAGGATTGTAAAAGCTGCAAACCACACTGTCGCATGCTAAACACCAGTCTTGTCTATTCTTAGAACCTCCAAGTGAGCCTCAGAAACTCACTGTGGACCGAGTCACTGACAAGGACGTGTCCATCTCGTGGCGGGCACCAAAATCTGACGGTGGTTCCCGTATAAAGCAGTACAAGATCTTCAAGAAATCCGACAAGCCGGGATCAGTCTGGACCGATGCAGGTGTGGTGGACTCATTCCATACTAACGCGACTGTTAGTGGATTGTCACCTAATGAGAAGTACACCTTTGCTGTCATGGCTGAGAATGAGATGGGACTGGGAGAAATGGCAGAAACTGTGCGACTAGTCAGCCTTGAGAAACCACTCGGTATGTTTGTTTTCATGAACAATCTTGTGGCACTGCGGCCTGTACTGAAAAGTCCATAAACTCATTGTATTGTACCTGTAACAAATAGTTCATACCAAAACTGCATTGTCTGTTATATGTTTCTAGTGGTGATTAGTATGATTATGTTGTTTTGTTAAAATTGTAAAGATATTGAAAGACAAAAATTCTAGTCAGTGTTGTATTTTGCATACTACAAAACATTGAATATAGAATAAGCCATTTTTTGAACCAGTGGTATCTTAAACATTTGTTGAATAATAAACTTCTATTGTAGCTCCTCCTTCACCACCCGAAGGCCCATTAGAGGTCAAGGACATTACTAAAAATAGCGTGACCTTGACCTGGAAGGAAAGTCTAGAAGACGGAGGCTCTCCTGTCACCCACTACCTTCTGGAAATGAAGGAAGCCTGGAAATCTACCTGGACATACGTGGAGAAGAAACGAGCTCCGGAGACAAGTCACAAACTGGGTCGCCTGATAGAGGGCACTGAGTACGTCGTCAGGGTGACCGCTGAAAACAAAGTGGGTCAGAGCAACCCGCTGGAGAGCGAGAAATTCACACCAAGAAACCTCTATGGTAAGTATGACTTTTAAAAATGTTTTATTATTTACAGTTGTAATGTTATTGATTTACAATGTATTATTTAACTTCAGGTCTTTCATTTCTTGTGATTGAAAAAGTTTTGTTAATACTTACTGTGCATGATTAAAACATATAAAATACTCTCTTTTAATTTTTATGTCTTAACATAATATTATGATTTGGAACTTTAAATCATGTTGGTAAAAAAAAAGATAGTTAATACTAACTGTCTGTTATCACAGGTCCACCATCTGCACCCAAGGGACCTCTAAGGGTATCCGACGCCACCTACAAGTCATGCAAACTTTCCTGGCAAGAGCCTGAAAGCGACGGAGGAAAACCCGTCAAGCAGTACATCGTGGAAAGTCGTGACTCCAAGAGATTCACCTGGACCCCGGTTGAGACTGTGCGTGGAAAGACACTGTCGTGTGACGTGACGAGACTCGTTGAGGATATGGAGTATGGTTTCCGAGTTTTCGCTGAGAATGAGGAAGGAAGGAGTCCTGCCCTAGAGACCTCTGAGAACCTGGTCTGCAGGAAGTCTGCTGGTATGTGCTATTGCTGTTTGTGGTTAACATGGGAAAATTTCATGTTTATAATGTACTTTTTGTATGTACGAGGGATTTGTGAAAAGTATATATAGGCAGCAAAATGAAACAAAATTTAAACCAAGTATGGAACTTATAAATAAAATATAGATGTTGTATAAAAAACTGACAATTTTGGGTATTGACATTTTACATGGTAATTAAATAAAATGCCATAGATTTGCTACCACTTATACACAGGAATGCCATAAATATAATAACATTCTAGTTTTTAAATTTGTCATGTTATTCTTTCAGTCAAACCAGATGCCATTTCTGGCAAACTGCTTATCAGTGACCTTGAACTTGATGCCGTGACATTGTCATGGCAACCACCACTAAGTGACGGAGGCTCTCCAATCAGTAAGTACATCATCGAATCCAAAGACACGACCTCAGGCCTGTGGAAACCGGTTGCCGAGGTGCCAAAGACGGTGACCAAATACCGCTTGAAGGACCTCGTGGAAGGTGTGGAGTATGACTTCAGAATCATGGCCGAGAACAGCGTGGGACGTAGCAAACCAGTTGAAACTGACCAGTCTGTAATGCCAGTCAGACCATTAGGTAGGTTGTGTGTTAATATATTTTTTGATTATTTTTCAGCTTCATTGTGCTGAAAGACTTAGACTTATAGTGTCACTGTTATGTTTGTTAATCCTGGGTGAAGCTTAGTTTCTTTGATATCGCTCATAAGAATTCTGTCAGTAAGGGTTTAATTAAAAATGTCCCAAATGCAATGTTGACAACATGATTGTATGTCACACAACTTTGGTCTCATAAAATTTGTTTGTAGTTGTTGTCACAGTTGTTGTTTTTATTTTAAATAATAGAAAACATGTTTGCCATAACAAATGTACCGTATGTCTTGTTTTTTTCTCCATCCCCAAAAGGATTGGTTTGAAATTCCCAAAAATGGTTTCACTCATATAGCTGTAAGGAAATCATTTCATTTATATAGCATGGAAATAATTTCACTTATATAGCTGTAAGGAAATCATTTCACTCATATAGCTGTAAGGAAATCATTTCACTCACATAGCTGTAAGGAAATCATTTCACTTATATAGCTGTATGGAAATCATTTCACTCATATAGCTGTAAGGAAATCATTTCACTTATATAGCTGTATGGAAATCATTTCACTCATATAGCTGTAAGGAAATCATTTAACTCATATAGCTGTAAGGAAATCATTTCACTTATATAGCTGTAAGGAAATCATTTCACTCATATAGCTGTAAGGAAATCATTTCACTCATATAGCTGTAAGGAAATCATTTCACTCATATAGCTGTAAGGAAATCATTTCACTCATATAGCTGTATGGAAATCATTTCACTCATACAGCTGTAAGGAAATAATTTCACTTATATAGCTGTAAGGAAATCATTTCACTCATATAGCTGTAAGGAAATCATTTCACTCATATAGCTGTAAGGAAATCATTTCACTCATATAGCTGTAAGGAAATCATTTCACTCATATAGCTGTAAGGAAATCATTTCACTTATATAGCTGTAAGGAAATCATTTCACTTATATAGCTGTAAGGAAATCATTTCACTTATATAGCTGTATGGAAATCAAACAGCAAATGCAACTTACACAATAATGGTTTATATACACAGATGTGCCATCATCTCCCACGGGACCGCTTAGATCAAGTGACCTTACAAAGGATACTGTCACTTTGTCATGGCAACCACCGAAAGACGATGGTGGGTCACCTGTCACAGGCTACGTCATTGACAAGATCGATCTTGATCAGGGCGGATGGTTGCGAGCTGCAAGAATCCCCGCCGATGTAATGTCACACACCCTCGAGAATCTGACCAAGGATCATCGATACAATTTCCGTGTCTATGCTGAAAACAAGATAGGAACTAGCGAACCCATTGAACTGTATGAACCTGTGCGTCCAACAAGTGGAATAAGTAAGCATCCAGTAAAACTGCTGTACTTCTTAACAAATATTGCCAAATAAAGACATCCTTTTTCAAGATAAGATCATTGTCCAGTCGGTTGAAAATCTCTAAAAAGGACTAACATTATTATCAGTCAAAATGGTTTGACTATGTTTTTATGGTTTTTAGCCTATATTTGAAATAAATTTTAGTTTTTAAATCAAAATTGTAATCACAATATCACACTGGTGGTGGTTTCTATAACAATACATCCAATGAATCTTCTTTCATTACTTCTCATTATTCAATGGTTTGTAATGTTCGGAAAAAATGTGCATTCACCAAACCCAACAACTGATAGCAATTCAGATAACAAAATACTGCTTTATTTTTCCAGCAACAGCCTCAGCCCCTCAGAATCTGAAGGCAGTTGAGGTCACAAGTGACTCAGTCACGCTGGAGTGGTCTGCCCCTGAATCCACAGGTGGCGCTCCAATCATCGGCTACACCGTGGAGAGACGCGACATGAGCCGCCCGCAGTGGACCCGAGTGTCGCGGGTAGAACCAAGCACAACTAGCTTCACCGTGCAGAAACTGCTTGAAGGGAAGTCGTACAGTTTCCGTGTAATGGCTGAGAACTCGGAAGGACTGGGTGAAGCAGCCATCTTGGACAAACCAGTCGTGCCTGAACAGGAAGTTGGTGAGTGGAAGAAGTTCATGTTATATGTGCAGGGGTCATAGTCACAAAGCCTCTTAAGTTATTTCGCAAATATTTGTGGCGCCTCTTGAGAAAACCGGTCTTAATGCATGTGCGTAAAGTGTCATCCCGGATTAGCCTGTGCAGTCCGCACAGGCTAATCCAGGATGACACGTTCCGCATTTTATGGTATTTACTGCTTCAAGGAAGTCTCTTATAAATCCACTGTAGGCGGAAAGTTTTCCCACAACGCACCTCATTTTAACTTCAGTGCAAATTTGAATGTATTTTATTTATGTTCTTAATAAACCTATGCATGTTTTCTTGCATGTTTTGTTGATATTCCTTAAATTACATTTTAATACTGAAGTCATTTTAAATGTCATTAACTTAGTGCTTAACTGCCTCTGTATGGAATGATACAGCTGCGGAAATTTCTAGATTTAAGGATAAGAATAAAATGTAACTTGAGATGCTTTGTGAGTAATGCCCCAGTGCTTTAAAAAGTTTTTTTTTCTAGAAAAAAAAGTAATTCATATAAAAATCTGTATGCTTATTATGAAATTGCTTGGTATGAGCGTGACATTTTTGCATTCAGCTACTGAATGTCAGGTCTCTTATAGAATGCCATTGTCATACTCACTCCTGGACACAAATCTTGATTATGACACATATTGCATATATAATAATTGTATCTCATATCTTTAATACAATGTTTATGACAGCAATATTTAATATTATATTTTTAACATAATTTCTATATGAATTTTAACATACAACTGCAGGAATGGCAACAGTTTTCTATAATTCTTCATGAGGCCAACAACAAAAAATTGTGTGGTTGGGGCGATGGTCTCAAAAATGTTAGTTTTTTTTTTTTTTTTACTTTTTTTTTTTTTAAAGACACATCTCAGTTTTAATATTGAAAATTATCTAAATTCTAACATTATCGAATATCACGGAAAACAATTGTCGTAAAAAACTTGAGGGTCGGGGGCTTTTGCTAGGTAAGGTCGGATTGCCCGAAACACAGATTTTTTTGGTTGTTGGCCTGAGAAAATTGTTACAGTTGCTGTATAACTAATGAATAATTATGTTTGTAGGCGTGCCAGGCTCCCCAGAGCTCCTTGAGATCATGAGCATGGAGAAGGACTCGGTGACTCTCCGATGGAAGAAGCCACGCTTCGACGGTGGTTCCAAGGTCACCAACTACCTCCTGGAGAAACGTGAAGAGTTCAAGGACGAATGGTCAAAGGTCAAGCTAGTTGATAACTTCGTGTTCACGCACCAAGTCAGGGACCTTCTGCCAGAGAAGAAGTACTACTTCCGTGTCAGTGCTAAAAATAGTGTTGGATATGGTCAGCCAACCGAATTGCAGGAACCTGTGATCCCCAGCCGACCTGCAGGTTTGTGATTGGTTTATATTTTTTAGTTTCCAGTAGTGTAAATATGTATGTTGTCTGATTGTAACAGTAGAAAGTTCGGTAGAAAGTTGTATAATTGATTAGTTTTCACTCTATTTCTGATGTTTTAATGCAACCATTTTATTGGCTCAATACTTGAAACTCAAATAATTTAAAATTTATAACCGACTATGTAATAAAGTTCACTTTATAGTTTCTATTTATTCAGTATTTTAAGTGGTTTTATTGTTTCCTCATCAATTCATAAACTGTGTGTTTTCATCTGAGTACAGACAAACCAGGCAAGCCCACAGGCCCACTGGAGGTGAGTGACATCAGTGCAGACCATGTCAGGTTGTCATGGCAACCACCAGAGAGCGACGGCGGGTCTCGACTCACCAGCTACCTTGTGGAAAAGTGCGAGGCTCGACGACCTAAGTGGATGCGTGTGGCGCGGGTTGATGCAACTGATTTGACCGCTCACATTGACAATTTGGTGGAAAACACAGACTATTTTTTCCGTGTTATTGCTGAGAACAAGATGGGACTGAGCTCTCCATTGGAAACTGACAAACAAGTCAAACCAGTCAGCCCTTACAGTAGGTGTTTTAAATATTGGACATCAAAATTGTGTCTGTCTTACTCCCTGCTATTTATATCACTTCTGTACATAAATGTTATTGTAGGCTGTGAATAACACAACTTTTAGGAGAAATATTTGTGTTCTTCACTATCACATCAATGTACTGCTGCTTAAACCTTACTTTAAAACTACTGTAATATGTGCTGTATAGATATAATAATCCTGAAAGCATTCCAAGTTTATTCCAAAATTCTTGTAGATCCACCCAGTGCCCCAGTTGGACCAATCAGAATCCTGCAGGTGTCCCGAGACTCTGCCTCCTTCAGCTGGGAACCTCCCACCTCAGACGGCGGTACACCAATCACCAACTACCTGGTAGAGAAACGCGAGGGCACCCGCAGAATGTACACGCCCGTGGGCAGGACCGAGGCAGACAGGACTAAGATCACTGTAACTGGTTTGAGAGAGGACACAGACTACCACTTCAAGGTGTTTGCAGAGAACAAAGTGGGAACCAGTCCCGGACTGGAGACCCAGCAACCCGTGGTGCCGAAGAAGAAATATGGTGAGTCGAGGTTTAACAATCCATATACATAACGAGACACCTCCAGCATGTTGAGACTAGTCTAGTTTAACTAAAAAAACACACCAATGTTTATAAACAAGTAAGAAACATCATTTAAATATAATGTCTTACAGGATATTAAGTTGTTAATCTCAAAAGTAAAAATTGGCTTCTTGACTTAACATAAATACCAAGAATCCAGATATGCTAAAAATAGGTTACAATATAACACAAAAAATACATACTGGTACATCTGTTTTTGGACATTATATTTTATAAAAAAAAGTTTGAGATATATTGATTTAAATGAGAAATTGCCTGTCAACAGAGGTACCTATGCCACCAGAAGCATTCCATGCCTCTGACATCACACAGAGCTCCCTCACGTTGTCATGGGAACCACCATTCGGTGACGACACCATCAGCGGTTACGTCATTGAGAAGAAGAAACTGCACAGTGACGAGTGGTCTCGTGTTGCCAGAGTTCCAGGCAAGGTCCGCAGCCACAATGTGACCGGTCTACCGGTTGGCAGTCAGTTCAATTTCCGCATTGCTGCTGAAAACCCGGCCGGTGTAAGTGAACCGGTTGAACTTCCGGTTGTGGTGGAACTCAAAGGAAGCAAAGGTAGGGATGTTTGATTTATTTCAGATTTGCATGATTGCAAAATTGCTTCAGTATCACTATTTGTTCTTTTATAGTGTTGTTCCTTGAAAGCCAGAAGGTGCTATCAGCATATGGGCAAAGAAGGCCGTTAGCCCTTCTGATTCTCAAGGGACGGTTACTAAGGTCTTGCCATTTAATCGGTTATAATAGTTTCTTATTCACAATTTTGCATGTAGATACGTGTTATGCTTTTATTTCTGTATATTAAATTATATTACTATAACTTAGTATGTGGCCTGTCGTGGGAAAACTGGGCATAATGCACATGCGTAGTGTCTGCACAGGCTGATCCGGGACGGCACTTTCCGCCTACAATGGATTTATGGTTACGAGAGACTTCCTTGAAACAGAAAATACCATAAAAGCGGAAAGTGTCATCTCAGATCAGCCTTTGCAAAGTGTTGTCTCAGATCAGCCTGTGCGGACTGCACAGGCAGATCCGGGACGAAACTTTACGCACATGCATTAAACCCGATTTTCCCATGACACGCCTTGAATATTTTTTATCTGTGTTCTTGTTGTTTGTTTGAATTATTAGTTTGTTTATTGTTCCTGTTGCTTTTAATTTATCATTACTTCTATTCTTTTTCAGCATGTGAACTGATATTGTTTATTATGTATTGATATCTACATTGCTGTTTGACTCCCTAACACTGTGTTACCACCCACTCCTGTTTTCTGACACAAACCCTGTTTTTTAATTGTTAATCTTATTGTTTGTCCGTATTGTTATGAATTGTTTAGTTCCATGTTTATGTGAAATTTTATTATATTGTATGATTGAGATAAAATATGTCAGAGGTAAAATATATAGATTACTATGAAAATACTAGGACCATTAATGTGTTTAAGCAATATGTTTACTATCCTTAACTTTTTTTAGGAAGGAAGAGAAATATGTAAAGGGTTATTTCAGTTTAATTTTAGTTTATTTTACTTTGATATATAAATTATCATTCTAACTTGATACTCGCTAATTTTTCTATAGACAAAGAACAAAATTATCATTGTTAAACTACCCAATAAACAACGCAAACAGAAGTCCCGATTCTGAGCGGAGCATAGTAAAAAGAAGTTGCAATTACAATTGCAAAAATATATGTCAGATCATGTTAGAATCAAAATAACTTGGCATTATCATTGTTTATTGGCTAATAAACAATTCTATGTCATCCTGATGCATGGCTATTAAACAACTTGGGCTAACGCCCGCGTGGTTTAATTCCTTCGCATCAGAGCTCTAAATCGTTGTTTATTTGCCAATAAATCACAAAAAAATTTATGTTTACAAAAAAAAGATCATCATTTCAACTTTCTTACACCAGACAAGCCTGGAGCCCCTGCTAAAGCCCCTGAGGTGCTAGAAGTGGGCCCCAAGTACTGCAGCCTGTCCTGGGAGCCCCCGGCAACTGACGGCGGGTCCCCGATCACCGGTTACCACGTCGAGAAGGCCGACCTGTCCGGTACTCGCTGGATGCCGGCTACCAAGGCCCCTGTCAAGGACACGAAACTGAAGTTGACTGACCTGCTGGAGGATATTCCGTACAGCTTCAGAGTGCGTGCTGAGAACAAGGAGGGTGTTGGGGCTCCATCCCCCGCGTCTGAAAATGTGTACTGTAGTTCTCGAATCGGTGAGTTGAAACATTTTCACATTGTAGTGTTAAGATTTGGATGTTATGTTTTCTGTAGTTAATTGAAATACTATTAATTAAACATTGCATAGCTTTTCTTGAATGATATTCATAAAACCAATTTTTTTCTTACAGTTACATTGGTTTGTCCATTACAGAGATACTACTTATTTTGAACCTTTTTCTGGAATTGAACTCTTTAATCCTTAAGATAACACATTTATTTTTCTGTATACAGCTACTGCCCCACCAAAATTTGTCAAGGAGATCAGCGACCTGACAGTCTGCGAAGGCAAGGAGACCAGGTTCACATGTGAGATCACTGGCATGCCGCGCCCTGAGGTCACATGGTACAAGAACTACAGAGAGATCTTCAGCGGACGTCGCTACGAGATCAAGTCTGAAGGGACGACGTACACGATGATTATTAGGTCAACAGAAGAGGCCGATATGGGAGGCATCGAGTGCTCAGCAAGAAACAAGTTCGGAAGTGCGTCGTCTAGGGCAACACTTGATGTGGAATGTATGTTTAGATTTTACATGAATACGCATGTTTTGAAGTATTTTTCTATATTATAATATTTCATTTGAACAGGTGTGAGTGAAAAAAAAAATAAGAATGTTTTTAAGTACTTTCTATGTGATATTTCATTGGAACAGGTATGAATGAAAAAGAAACTAATTAGATTCAGGAAAAATAGTTAAAGAAAGTGTAAAAATTGTGTTATATATGAATTCATCTAAAATTATAAATATCATATTAATCTGTTTGAAGGAAATAACAATTTAGTGTTTGCCTCATATTTTTCTAGCTCCACCCAAGATTCACGATGTGCCAGCACGCTACTACGAAGGCCTGAAATTCTGTTGCGGCGACACCATCCATGCCCGAATAATGTTTACGGGTCGACCCGCACCAAACGTGACGTGGACTAGAGACAGCAAAACGGTCACGACATCCAAACGCGTCGAGATAAAATCCACGAGCCGTCACAGCATCATAACCATCGTTGATGCCGACAGACCCTACAGCGGCCTTTACAAGCTGACTGTTGAAAATAAACTCGGCAAAGATGAGATTGAGTTCCAGATATCTGTTATTGGTAATGTTTATTGTCAAACTCTACACAAATTTATTATCTAGGGTGGCGCTAAGAAATATGAAGTTTAGCCGAAACTTCTGATTTTGCTAGGATATCTGCTATTTAGAAATATTTTGCTAGGATATCTGCTATTTAGAAATATTTTGCTATGATATCTGCTATTTAGAAATATTTTGCTAGGATATCTGCTATTTAGAAATATTTTGCTAGGATATCTGCTATTTAGAAATATTTTGCTAGGATATCTGCTATTTAGAAATATTTTGCTAGGATATCTGCTATTTAGAAATATTTTGCTAGGATATCTGCTATTTAGAAATATTTTGCTAGGATATCTGCTATTTAGAAATATTTTGCTATGATATCTGCTATTTAGAAATATTTTGCTAGGATATCTGCTATTTAGAAATATTTTGCTAGGATATCTGCTATTTAGAAATATTTTGCTAGGATATCTGCTATTTAGAAATATTTTGCTAGGATATCTGCTATTTAGACATATTTTGCTAGGATATCTGCTATTTAGAAATATTTTGCTAGGATATCTGCTATTTAGAAATATTTTCTTGAGAAAGTGTGAAAATATGCTTCATTTTCAAATATTATCAGAAATGTTATTAGCCAATTAAAAATTTTAGTACCCAATGGCTATTTTGGCTAATGGTGGCGCTTGTTGATAAAAGAACTCTTCTGTATGTTTTAAATGCATATATTATTAAATAATTGTTTTAAATGGTACATTTTTCCTGCAAATAACAGAAAAAAGTGAGAACATTCCAATTACCTTAAGTCTTAATTATTTTATATATGTCATATCCTCATATATTTTTTGTAGACCGCCCTGATGCTCCGCAAGGCCCAACCAGAATAGAGAACACGACCAAGCACTCTGTGGACCTGACCTGGCGCGAGCCCCTGAACAACGGTGGCTCAGATGTGACCGGCTACATCATAGAGAAGATGGACCTGACAACCAACGTGTGGCGCCGAGCGACCACGTCCACCTCTACCTCGGTAACGGTGAGCTGCCTGGAGGAACACAAAGAGTACAGGTTCAGGGTGCTGGCAGAGAACATTGTGGGGATTAGCGAGCCTGGGCCCGAGTCGGCCATCGCCATGACACGCGAACAGATGCCTGATATTGACTACGATGAACTATGTGAGTTGTTTGTGTTGCTTTGTTTGTAATGTTCATACTAGTAAGAGGTAAAATGTTGGAAGTAATATTTATATTATTTTAAAACTGACTTGATTCTTTTTTTAACAATATTTTATTCTGATAAACTTTCATATGATGGACTTCTGTAGGTATTAAAGGCACTATATTTAATAAAATACTAGTATGGATTTTTCTGTTAAAAATATATATTTCAAATTACTGCATATTGTAAATGATTTCATGTTTACAGTTGATTCCACATTCCGTGGTGACCAAGTTGACATTGGCAAGATACGAGGAGATGTGCTTGGAAAGTACATCATTGTCGAAGAACTTGGCCGCGGTGCCTTCGGAGTTGTCCATCGCGCGATTGAGCGGGTGACAAGTAAAAACTGGGCTGCCAAGTTCATCCACTGCAAGCCAACACAGAAGGAGCTAGTGCGTCACGAGATTGACATAATGAACAGTTTACACCACCCCAGGCTGATGCAGCTGCATGAGGCGTTTGATCAGGCAGGAGAAATGGTCATGATTCTTGAACTGTGAGTGTGTGTTGTGTTTTCATTGTATAACACGTACTTTACCAGTTTTAAATTAAATACTAATATAAAAATAAATGAAAATTGTATCATTTGGAAAATGTGTACACACTCATCATGCACATAAATCTAGTTTGTTTGATCAGAACGCAAATTTATATGAGGCGCGTAATGGGAAAACCGGGCTTAATGCATGTGCGTAAAGTGTTATCCCTGATTAGCCTGTGCAATCCGCACAGGCTAATCTAAGACGGCACTTTCCGCCTACTGTGGATTTATGTTTAGAAGAGACTTCCTTGAAACAGAAAATACCATAAAAGCGGAAAGTGCCATCCTGGATTAGCCTGTGCAGACCGCACAGGCTAATCTGGGACGACACTTTACGCACATGCATTAAGCCCGGTTTTCCCACGACATGCCTCATATATTAAAATTATTAGTGTAATGCAGAATATGGGTTGAGTGTGACAAAATAGAATGCTCTCCTGTTTGATTCACACATACTTCTAGAATATTATATTATACGTCCAAGAGATCTACAGTGTTTCTCATTGATACCAAGCACTAGACAGGTGCTACACTTGTGGAAGCAGATCGCCAAGGTGACTTATGTCTCTATAAAGTCATATGCTTTTCTGCTCCAACTGGTGGCAGTAATTTATTTCCATGTTATACTATACACACCTACCGGTATGTACCACAAAGACTTATTGGACGTGAGCTGTTTGGTCAGCTTGTAAAGGGGGAGTATGTCTCCAATTAAATAATAACATGACAGTTGTATAATATATTAACAATATACCCCAGGTTGAGTGGAGGTGAGCTGTTTGACCGTCTGGTCCAGCAGGAGTATGACTTCTCTGAGCAGGACTGCATCACGTTCATGAGACAGATCTGCCAGGGCGTGAGACACATGCACCAGCAGAACATTGTACACCTCGACCTCAAGGTGAGCGATTTACAATATAATTGCTCGTCGTAATATTTAATTTTGAATATTTATTACAATAGACATATGTAAGTAGAGGGTAAGGGCATTTCCTTCATTTGTAATGAATTGTATATATTTAAAATTAAATTTCCATATGTTTTATTTCCATGATGAACAGTCATTTTGAAAGTACTCCTTTTGCCCATATTACCATTGTATTCCTTTAAGCTCCAAGAAAAGAATTTTATTTATGTTTATTCAAAGGTTTATGATTATAAAAATGTTTTCAACTTTCTAGCCAGAGAACGTAATGTGTGTCACCAAGGACAGTAACGACGTGAAGATCATAGACTTTGGTCTCGCTCAGCGTCTCGAGGAAGGGAAGCAAGTTAAGGTCCTTTTTGGCACGGCAGAGTTCTGTGCCCCTGAAATCATCAACTACGAGCCGGTGTCCTTCTCAGCCGACATGTGGTCACTGGGAGTTGTGTCTTACGTGCTGTAAGTACCGTGATGGTTCTTATGAAGCTAGCTTGAGAAAGGTTGTGGTAGATGTGTCACAGACGATGTTTTTAGACATCTGGGCCCGTATTCACCAACCCATTCTTAGACTTAAGACTAACTTTCTACAATGCCGATCCCAATGGGCAGTTCTTAGAAGCCACGTGATGTCTGACATGCTTGACATCTGTGTCGTTTCCGACTTTGGCATTCTTGAAACTATTTTATTCTAAAAACACTGTTAATCTGAATGTTACTTGGTATTCACAAATGCTAATTGACGCATTCTTCATTAAGAAAGATTTATTAATGACATAAGTGACATTGGTACCCAGATTACAGTCGACTCCCGATGGTTCAAAGTCTCAGGGACCGACAAGAAAACTTCGAGCCATCGAAACTTCGAGCGAAACAGAGTTCGAGAATGTATACTGATATGTATTTCCGGGTAGTTATTCGTCTGCCTTATAAATTTTCAAATCTCCACTCGAAGAGTATTCAAATATCTATAATGGCTATTAAATATATTGAATTGAATTGAATTAACAGATATCAAACATTTATTTATATATTTATTTACGTTAAGTTTGCTAAAGCTGTGAAATCAATAATTGCGTTCTCTCAACACTGGAAACTAATCAGTCGCATCTTATCTATTAATGACTCGATGTGACCGAAGCGTGTTCCAGCCAAACAAACAATTTAATGTGTGAAAACTGTGATCGGGACAGTGAAAAACACTTTGAGCCATCCGATAATTCGACCCTCGCGAATTCGAGCCAAACGACAGAAATTTATATGAATGTATAGTAATAAAATATCGGTCCCTCGAAGAGACTTCGAGCCAACGAGAATTTCGAGACAAGCGAGTTCGAGGCATTGGGAGTCGACTGTATATGCAAACCAACAATTGAGGTGCGACGTGGGAAAACCGGACTTAATGCACAGGCTAATCCGGGATGGCACTTTCCGCTTTTATGGTATTTCTGTATCAAGGAAGTCTCTTCTAAACATAAATCCACTCTAGGCGGAAAGTGCCGTTCTGGATTAGCCTGTGCGGACTGCACAGGCTAATCCGGGATGACACTTTACGCACATGCATTAAGTCCGGTTTCCCACTACACGCCTCAATTATTTTTTTGCGTTTCAGTCTATTTTTTACTCTTAATTCTAAGGATGAGTTGGTGAATAGAGACCCAGGAGCAACTCGTAGTAATACACTAAGTAATAAAAAACCTTGTATTTCTGCATTGTTATTAAGAATACAATATTATGTTCTCTATTGTTAGCAAAAGTTGAATTTAAAACATTTAACATAGATAAATAAATAATTCATTCAATGCATAATAATGTTATATAAACTGGAAATGTGTACTGTAATATCTTTATGACACAGCGAACTGTTTGTCTAAGATACATAGTAACTTCCTGATTTATATATCTTTGCATTATTGAACATGCTAAACTTTGTCAAAAGTACTGCCTTTATCACCAAACAATGTCTACATGAATCTTGTCCTGCAGACTGAGCGGGTACTCGCCGTTCGCGGGCGACAACGATAACGAGACGTTCAACTTCATCAACAAGGTGGACTACGACTTTGATGACGAGGTCTGGGAGAACGTGTCCCCTGAGGCCAAGGACTTCATCAAGAAACTCCTCATCAAGGACAAAAGGTGACACACCACTCATAGTTCACCACTCATAGTTCTCGTATTCACAAGGGAAATTTCCATGCATATTACATACCTTCCAATTTTTGTATACTCTACTTTGTACAATCATCACATAATAAGCATTACTTTGTACAATCATCACATAATAAGCATTACTTTGTACAATCATCACATAATAAGCATTACTTTGTACAATCATCACATAATAAGCATATATTACTTTGTACAATCATCACATAATAAGCATTACTTTGTACAATCATCACATAATAAGCATTACTTTGTACAATCATCACATAATAAGCATTACTTTGTACAATCATCACATAATAAGCATTACTTTGTACAATCATCACATAATAAGCATTACTTTGTACAATCATCGCATAACAAGCATTACTTTGTACAATCATCACATAATAAGCATTACTTTGTACAATCATCACATAATAAGCATTACTTTGTACAATCATCACATAATAAGCATTACTTTGTACAATCATCACATAATAAGCATTACTTTGTACAATCATCACATAATAAGCATTACTTTGTACAATCATCGCATAACAAGCATTAATTAATCTTTACTATTCCCCCTTTCCAGCCAACGTATGACCATAGACGAGGCACTGGACCACCCGTGGTTGAATGTAAGTACCCAGGTCACCATGGCAACTGAGCTGCATGCTCCAGGCTGGTGGGACTGGGCTCTGTCCTCTGTCCCCTGAACTCCTACCACTGTCACTCCAGGGTCTTGCTTCAAGCCTTTTCTTTGTGTTTTCGTTGTGTGAATGTATTTCTTCTTCTTTTTTCTTTTTTTTAATATCTATTTACATATACTGGCTATGCTTGTTTTATCATTATATACATATTCTCTGGATATACTCTGAGCTTGATTGATACTACCAAATTTACAGCAATACATATGGTTTATATACAAGAATATTTGTTTCTGTTAATTACCCCAGTATAAAGAAACCTGTTTCTCTTTCACAAATTCCAATCTATTCAAATCTAGAAACATAATTGTGTATATTCCTATTTATATTTAAAGTAACAGTATGTAATATATTTCTTTGTGTCATGGATTTTTTCTGGATTTTTCTGTACATATAGGCCGATTTTGTTTTCCGTCTGACATTGTTTAATTGGCATTACTTGATGGCATGCCTTTTTCTGGATTTTGTAGGGCCTGGTATTGTTGGCATGGCACAGTTATACTCATTTATCACTTCATACTTCCTTCACTCTTGACTGACTCCTCTCAGTTACAGATTTTGAATTATTTGGCTTTTTAAAAGCTTTTTTTCTTTTTATTTTACGTTCCCATATTAGTTTTTCTTATATATTTACTATATTTTTTTTTCTTTTTTTTTAAATATATAAATATTTTATATAAACTTTGGCACACTTGAAAAATTAATCCATTAAAAACATTTACTTTGACTTTATTCATGAGAACATTTTATTTAAATACAGTTTAGTTTTAAATCAAGAAACTATGATACTAAAATCAAAGGTAGTAATATGCTATATAACAGTGAATGCATTACAGATTCCATACAAGAATATTTGACAAGTACACATTATTCATAATCATCCAATATTTCATTTAGAACATGCTTTATTGTGAAGCTTGTAGCGTGCTAACACACGGTTGTCTTGTTTTCTCTTCATCGCACACGCAACAGCCGCGTCACCGCAAGGCTTCCAGCGACGAAGGGAAGGTAATTACGGAAACATCTTCATTTCTCACCTGCAGTTTCCTGTCAAAGCCCTAAAACATAATTATTGTTGATGTCATGTTTACACAAAATAAACACGCCAAACATTTTGTCAGGATTAAAGCAAAATTTGATAACTTTATTATAATTTCTAAAAGCGTTAGGCATGAATGCATCCTGTATTTCTTTTTACTTTCATTATAAAGAAGTTGTCCCTATCATGAAAATGAACATTTCATGTAATGTACTTTTTGGCCTGGAAATATCACTTATCAATTACTCTTTCACAGCCAATTGACATACAGGATGTCAATTGACTGATTCCTATTGGGTTTATTACCACGCATACTCAGGTCAATTTCTGACAAACACGGTGGAGATAATATGTTTTAGTATGTTTTTACAAGACAATGCTGTTCCAGCTTTAATTATGGCTAACCGCATTGTTAATAAAATAGAGAACTCTTACTCATGAATTTATAAACGGCATGGCAGTGTTGACTATGTTTTGTTTTAGTTATTATTACATGTTTACCTTGCATACAACTACAGATCCAATGTATTTCCAGGGAGGGGCGCACCTGACTTTTTGGCCTGGAAATATCACTTATCAATTACTCTTTCACAGCCAATTGACATACAGGATGTCAATTGACTGATTCCTATTGGGTTTATTACCACGCATACTCAGGTCAATTTCTGACAAACACGGTGGAGATAATATGTTTTAGTATGTTTTTACAAGACAATGCTGTTCCAGCTTTAATTATGGCTAACCGCATTGTTAATAAAATAGAGAACTCTTACTCATGAATTTATAAACGGCATGGCAGTGTTGACTATGTTTTGTTTTAGTTATTATTACATGTTTACCTTGCATACAACTACAGATCCAATGTATTTCCAGGGAGGGGCGCACCTGACTGGCAGGCCGTTGTCAAGGCAACACCACAAAGACTACAGACTCAGAAACATACACAAGGTTAGTCATCAAAATGGTGAAGGTATTCACTAAAAGGAGTTTTTTATTATGAATTTACATTTCTTACTGCTGTATACGAACAGTTTTATATGTAAACATTTAATGAAAATGAAAAATTTGGATTTCCACCATGTCTTACCAAAAGTTTCAAACCTATACTGTTATGTTTGTAAAATTTATTTTGCTCTAAACTTTATATTTTTTCTAAAAAAAGATATTGATGACATATTTTCATTATTGGTTATATTTCCCTTGCCTAAATGATCATTTATTATTGGCAAAAAGTCCTCTGTTTGAAAGTGAGTAACTCTCTATTTAGGAGGATGACTTTGACATTCTTCCGATTGGTCGACTGGCTCGTGACAGCGCCATCTTCAGGAAGGAGGGAGACGTGGGCATTCTGCCAAGAAACATAATCATGGGTATAACACATTTGGTTTTCCCATTTTTTAGGTGGGAAAAATATTTTCCTGAATACAAATTATATTTGATGGCACCTTTCATGTAAGTCATATTATCATGTCTTGATCCAGCCCCATTACTGCACTTTTTTTTTAGACATTTCTTAATTTTCATGAAAAGGCCTTCAGTTATTATGATACGATCTTTTTCTTGGTATATCTAATATATAAAGAATGAATTAAATGTGAGATTTACATAAGCAGTAATGCATGGGACTCGAAAATCACATCTTACAGAAATCAATGATGTATCATTCTTAAATATTGTTTATGGTATTTGATGATTAAACAACATAACAATTATTTTCCCTTTAGAACTTCCTGACCACTCACCAGTTCTGTGTGAGGAATTGGAAGATATCCATGGTTACGAAGGATCCAGAATTGAAATGTCCTGCAAGATCATGGGCAAACCAGAACCCAGCTTTGTTTGGTAAAGACAAATAAGAGAAATGCCCAACCAGCATATCGTGTTTGTTAATAGTTTACATACGTCATTGTCTGAAGCATGAATGCTTATATTTTTATACTTTATTACTTTATTTTATTTTTTCCGAATTCAGAAGTTATTTGTATGTCTTAATCTGCCTAATTCTAACTTGCTCAACTATATGAACAAGTCTAACTTGACACGCGCAGGGTTTTCTATAGACAAAGAACACAATTTAGCGTTGTTAAACTACCAATAAACAACCCGAAAAAATAGTTCCAATACTGTTAAATATTGTTTGCATTGCAATTGCAGAATAATTATGTTGTCAGGCCATTTTAGAATCAAAATAATTTTTGCATTATCATTGTTTATTGGCTAATAAACAATGATTTGTCGTTCTGATGCAGTATATTATACAACTCGAGCTTACGCCCGTACTGTTTCATTCGTACGCAATTTGTGATGTAAACTGTACTAATAAACTTGAGTTACTGATAGTGTTTAAGGTACTTAGAGAAATGTTGGAGACTTACATTTCATATTATAGTATCTAAATAGTGTGTGTTTTTTTTAAATTGATCAAATTAAAAGAAGAAAATGCTCAGCCATTTCTTATTTCTTATAACCCAGGACGAAGGATGGCACGGAGATTGTTGACTCGGCCAAGTACACGATGAAGTACTCTGAGAACATCGCCTCATTCTTCATCAATGGTCTCGAACCCGAGGACGCAGGTCGTATCACGTGCAAGGCGTCCAACGAGTTTGGCTCGGTGAAGACCAGCTCGTCTCTCACGATAGAAGAGATACGACACCGCAGGAAGAAACGAGAAGAGGCGGAGGAGAGGCTGAAACCAGTCCAGTATGTGCAGATGATGTTGTGTATATTTATACCGTGATATGTGCAGAGTTTTCTATAGACAAAGAGCAAAATTTCCAGTTGTTAAATTGCCAATTAAAGATATGAATAATTAGTTTCGAAACTTTAAAATATGGTTTGCATTGTAAATGCAGAATATGTTGTCAGGTCAAAATAAACTCAAAATTATTTCGGATTATCTTTGTTTATGTGAAAATAAACATCTGTTTGTCCTAACCATTGTTAATTAGCCTATAAACAATAGTAAATCAAAAATTATTTCTTATTTATAATGTAGTTAATGTAGTTGTTCTTCAAAATGTTCTGTTCCGAGAAGTACTTACTCATGTGACATAAGATTTCAGTGGAACTTCATGGCATTGAATTGGAATTTAGGTTCTCATTTGCGAGTCTTTTTAAAGGGCATTTAGATGTGGGTGGTTATATTGATCTCCTCTATTTTGTATGTGTTTGTATGTGTGCCAGTATTGAATATTTTGCATCGTTAACTAATGTAATGTTATTGCTAAGAACTAACCTATTTAATGATGATTTCCAGCCATCCCAAGCATGACTATGACCTCTCCATGCGTGACATGGACATCGCTCCACGATTCCTTCTGCCTTTGGTTGACCAGACAAGAAAACTGGGAGAGTCTGTAGAATTCAGCGTCACAGGTAAGACTCGATTCATCATGCATTCATTTGTGTGAATTTTATGTGATTGTCAATGTATTTGATGTTCAATGATTGTACCTTGATGTGGTAATTTTAAAGATTTCTGTCAACAGAGTATGCACAGTCAAAATTTCCAGGAGATTGATTAAATTTTAAAGGGTAAATGTATTTTAGTGTATTCTCAAAATTGGAGGCCACAAACGTGACATTGAAAACGTAGTAATGCAATCAATCTATTTATAGTCACAACACGACCAGAGCCAGAGGTCACCTGGTACTATAACGGGGTCATCGTCACGAAGAGCGAGAACTTCACATTCGAGCACACCACAGGCGTATACCGACTGGTCATCAGGAGAGTGGACAAAGAACATGCTGGTCAGTGGAGATGTGTGGCCAACAATGACCTCGGTCAGGCCTCCTGCTACTGTGACCTCAAGGTCATAGGTAAGTGGGTCAAGGTCATAGTAGTTTCTATTTTATTAAGGTCTACTTTTAGGAAAAGTGAGTTGCATACAGGAGAGTCTGAGTGTGTCATTCAGAGAAGCTTCCGCCCTAAAAACCTAGTTCTTACCTAGATTGTATGGTCTTTTTCTTCTTTGTTTCTTGACTTTAGTTAATTAAATTATTTGATAAAGTAATGTAATTATGTTTCATTCTAGAATCTGTCCCAGACAAATACAAGTCCCCGAAGTTCACCCAGAAACTTGAGGATATCACCGTCCTAGAGGGCACTGAGGCAAGACTCGAGTGCAGAGTTGAAGGAACACCAAGATGTGATATCCAGTGGTAAGTACACATTTAATTAAAGTTTGTTTAAATTAAATATATCTGACTTCACCCCATAATCTCTTGTTAATAGGGATGATGTTAACAAGGGTGAATTTTCAGAGGAAATGAAATATATTTGAAATCCAGAATGCTGGAATTACCTCAAGTTTCATAGTGTTTTTTCATATTAAAATATTTTAAACATATTAAAATATTTGTTTACTTGTAGTTATTCCATTGTTTTGAACTGCTTTTCTCATAAAAACTATTGCGCTCATTTCTAAAATACATGTGATACCGGTATATCCATTTCAGGTACAAAGAAAGGAAGCTGATCCACCCTGGCCGCCATTACTCGGTTACGATGGAGGACAACATGTATATTTTGAGGATCAGTGAAGTGTTCACCAGCGATGAGGGCCACTACATGTGCAAAGCTGAAAACAAGGCAGGGTCTGCTTCAACTGAGGCTAAAGTCAGGTTTCAAGGTGTGTGTCATTTGGTAACCTTTGTTTATAATGTGAGTTTAAATTACATATGAGACGTGTCGTGGGAAAACCTAGCTTAATGCATGTCCGTGTTAGTGTTGTCTTAGATCAGATTAACACTTAGATTAATTTTAATATATAGTTTAAAGCAACATCTGGGATGTATTTCTCAAACTAAATTGAACTGTATCTGAATTAATATATGATATTATTTGGTCAATAAAAATAATGCATGAAAATTTAACATTTTTATGTTTTGTTCAGTATCCAAACCCGTAGAGGAACCCCCGTTGCCTAGCATCACAGGTAGAGACACATTTGCCAAACCAACCGTAGATACACCAAAATACTCGTACGAGAAGGCGCCTGACTTCACTGCACGTCTGCAGAGTCGCTCAGTGATCGAAGGCAACAAGATCCGACTCATGTGCTCCGTGACGGGCGTGCCAAACCCCCGTGTGATCTGGTTCAAGGACGGCATGGAAATCATGCCTGGAGGATACTGCTTGCTGACCGTGAGTTGCATATCTTTAATGTACAATCTTGACTGATTGTACTGGGCCCGGCTAGCTCAGTTGGTAGAGGGCTGGACTGACAATCCGGGGATCGTGAGTTCGAACCCCAGCCCGGCCACATAACTTGTGTAGGGATTGGTCATGAAATTATTTCTACGGCCATTCTGCCCCTACCTCTGATTCAAGTAGGGCAGTTGTCAGTTACTGGCATAAGTATGTGCACTTAGTACTGGTAAACCGCTTAGATCGGCTACGCTTGCCCAGGAAAAGTGTGAGTAGGTTAACTGACCGCCGTGATATGACTGAAATACTGTTAAAAAGTCCAAACAAACAAAAAACGTGACTGAATGTAGTTATACCGTATATTCCCTAATAAAGGCCCCCCCCCCCTAAAAATACCCCAAACTCCCAGCCTAATTAATGCCCTCATTTTGCTTTAAACACTCAATGTAAATGCATTATTTAGTTGCTTTGTAGTCAAATGATAATGTTTTCTATATGCTTATATATATTACAGAACACCAAATTTGTGGACTAATATTAAACACCCCTTGGAACTTTGTAAACCCCCCATGGGTATTTACTAGGGAATATCGTCCCTTGAAAGCCAAAAGGGCCTATCAGCCTTCATTGCACATATGCTGATAGGGCCTTTTGGCTTTGAATGGACAATATATGGTATTATGACTGGCTGTTGTTAACTTTTCCAAGATTATGGTTAAGTCATTGTTTGTTACAGCTAAATCGTAGTATAGTAATCAAAGCTTGATTAAGAACAGTTAATAGCCAACTCCTGCATAATTATAGCTTATTATGGCTCATTGTAGTAAAACTATTGCAAATTTCGAACTTTCACTTGTATGATGAAAATTTAATAAGACTTCTAAACTGTGTTTTATTTTTTTTATAGAACAACTATGGTTTGTTGAACCTTGAAATTCTCTCGGCATCTACGAAGGATGCTGGTACCTACAGTGTGAAGGCAGTGAACTCGTTTGGAGACGCAGAATGCAGTGCAACAGTCACCGTGGAGGGTAAGCAGCGGTTCTTTGTGACACCTGATGATAGATAGTATAGTAACAAAGCCACTGTAATGTCAGTAATCTACTATGGTACTTTAAGATTGGTCCGTTGTTTATGCATTATTTAAAGGTTAGATACTGTAGAATCATTTCATTTCGTGGTGGTCTAAATTTCGCGCATTTCATGGTCCAAACAGAGCATGAATTTAAAAGCCCGCGTAAATTGTTTGTCACATGATTATTAGAAAATATTAACATGAAAATGAAAAGTGCGCAAATTTAAGACCACATGAAATAGCCGTTTTTAAGAATGTACGAAAGTTTGACACTGCTTAATAAAATGATTTTACAGTAAATTACTTTTCAGTGATTTCATTAGTTTTACAAGCACATATACAAAATAAAAACAGGACAAAAATTGTCATTTTACAAATTCTGATATTATAAAGTTATGTAGGTATTAATTGTCATACTGTATCTGAACAGCTGCCAGAAAATCCCCGTCACCAAAGCGTCCTGAGATCACCTGTAGACCCGCTTTCACCATCATGCCCCTTGACCTGACCGTGAACGAAGGTCAGGACGCGACCTTCACCTGCAAGGTGGATGGTAACCCAATGCCTACAACAAGATGGTAAGAGTTAGCCCCCGTTACATTCCTCTTTTTATTAATGCAGACGTCTTAAAATTTTAAATATGTATAAAATATTGTATAAGAAAATTCGAAGTATATGTAGCACTTGAGCTTTGAAGGTTGCTTTCATTTTGACCTTGAGTATGCAAAGAATAGGTGAGCTATCCTACTACCCCCGGCGTCGGCGTCCGCGTCCACGTCTGAATTTGGTTAAAGTTTTTATTCAAAAGTCTTGTAACTTCAAAACTGCATAAGTTATTCACTTGAAACTTGGAATATACCTTTGTCATCAACTGAAGTGTCACGGGCAACATTCCCCATAACTCTGTTTTGTATTTTGACAGAGTAATGCCCCTTTTTCACTTAGATTTTCTGGTTAAAGTTTATATTCAAAAGTTTTGTAACTTCAAAACTACATAAATTATTCACTTGAAACTTGTAACTAATCTTTGTCATCAACTCCAGTATCAAGGGCAACATTCCCTGTAATACTGTTATGTATTTTGACAGAGTTATGCCCCTTTTTCACATAGATTTTCTGGTTAAAGTTTATATTCAAAAGTTTTGTAACTTCAAAACTACATAAGTTGTTCACATGAAACTTGGAACTAACCTTTGTCATCAACTCTTGTATCAGGGGCAACATTACACATGACTCTTTTTTGTATTTTGACAAAGTTATGCCCCCTTTTCACTTAGATTTTCTGTTTAAAGTTTATATTCAAAAGTTTTGTAACTTCAAGACTACATAAGTTATTCACTTGAAACTTGGAACTAACCTTTGTCACCAACTCCAGTATCAAAGGCAACATTCCCTGTAACACTGTTTTGTATTTTGACAGAGTTATGCCCCTTTTTCACGTAGATTTTCTGGTTAAAGTTTATATTCAAAAGTTTTGTAACTTCAATACTACAAAAGCTATTCACTTGAAACTTGGAATATACCTTTGTCATCAACTCCAGTATCAGGGTGAACATTCCCCATAACTCTATTTTGTATTTTGACAGAGTTATGCCCCTTTTTCACATAGATTTTCTGGTTAAAGTTTATATTTCAAAGTTTTGTAACTTCAAAACTACATAAGTTATTCACTTGAAACTTGGAACTAACCTTTGTCATCAACTCTAGTATCAGGGGCAACATTACGTATTTTAAAAACAAAATACGTTCAAAATTGAAAACATGAAAACACACAGTTTTGGCAACATATGCAGTCATCAAAATAAGCAGTTTGGCCAAGTAAGCCCAAATTCTTATATTATCACATGCTATACCTTGTCTCTCGTGTAATACAACCATTACAAATATTTCTATCTTACACATGTGTAAGATAACATTTTGAGCGTTTTCATGTGCTAGATATTCTTTGACTGACCAATCGCATGACGTTATTTTGGTGAAATGACGTCGTCAGCATGAAATGACGTCATGCCAATACACAACTTTTAAGGATTTATCAACATGTTTTTGTAAAATTAGACGTTTTTTTATCATTTAAAAGCATGTGATAACTCGTCATTTGATACCATATTGAGAGCAAAAAAATGTAATAAGCCCGCCTATATAAAACTGAGAATCTGAGCAAGCCCGGTTTAAAATTTATCAATTCAGGGCTTACAGGCTCATGCTAATTTCGACCACTGCATGTGCTATGGTGAATTTGACAACTATGTGGTTGAATGTCTGCAGGCAAAAGGATATGAAGGACATCAGTGATGGTAGACGCTACACGATCAGCGTGGACTCTGAAGGTCACATTGAAATCACCATCCGCAAGGTGACATCCAGCGACGAGGGACTGTACTATTGTCTGGCACAGAGCAGTGCGGGCCGCTCAAAATGTTCCGCCTCACTACGGGTCATCAGTAAGTTTATTTTAAGCTCAGTTACCACTTGGTTGGAAGGTATTTGGCATGCTTATATGTGAAGAGAAATAGAAAGATCTACTTAAATTGTCAGAAATAAGTGTTAAATAATTTACTTGCATTTGTAGATATTCAGTGTTACATTATTTAATATATAAAATATGTAATTTAACATGCATTAAATTAAGCTACTGGGGTGTAGTGTTTGATCCAGACCTAATCAGTACGGCGCCGTGCCATCCCCCTTTATTGATCCGCCACCCTGCCCTTTTCGAAGGCAATTAGCGCCTAGTGCCCTCTTATCTATCGACTGTATAGATTGTTAACTAGGGCCCTTTGTGATGGCCTGTTCTTATAATTTAATCTGTGACCAGCTGATAAGATCAGCAGTAGGGGCAGTCAGATTACGAGTTTGTGTCCAGGTACAATAAAATCATGCTGGTTTTGTTTTAACAAAGAGCGTAAATTGTCTGCTTTTATTAATAAACTATGAAAAAATACAATATTTCTTCCAATAATAACAAAAAATCCCTGAAAAAAATGAATTGCAGAACTAGCTATAATTTGGAAAAACATATTCGGATAAATCATTTCAATCTGAATTTCAATGTTTGCTTTCTTAAGGTTCAGTCTTGACTTTTGCTTTTCATCATTAATCAAAATAGTAGTAGCATGGTCATCATCAACAGCATAATTGATATAAACAATAGTGATGAAAATACAAATATTTCCTACAATAAAAGAGATAAAAAATAAAAAGTATACCAGAGTAATAGGATTTTACCATTAATAAACATGATTTTAACTTGCCCATAAACCGTTTTAGTCTAAAAGTTGTCTTGTTTGATTGCCCATTGGAAATACTTATGAATAAAAAATAAATAATTTGTCTGATCTTTACGAATAATATAACTTAATAATAATAAGAACTTATAATATTGGAAAATTAAAATGTGTGAATAAATTGACGTAATAATCATCAAATATATAAAAGGAATCAGTCAGTAATACTTCAAGAAAAAAACTATTAAAATCTAATGTGCCCTATTAAACAGTGTCACCGTGCACATAATGCCCCTTTTCCAAATCAAGCACCATGCCCCTCTGCCCTTCTAGATTAAACACTAGGTTGGTATTCCAGAAACATCTTAAGTTTATCTAAACATATTGTCACTTAAGTTAAAAATTCCAAAATGTGATATGTTTAAAGCTACCAAAAACTTTGTGAATAACTTTACAGTAAAACACATGATTGCTAATAATATAGCTGATTATTATTCAATACTTAGGCATAATTGACTGTGGACATAAAATAAAGGGCTAAATAAAATGATGCATTTAAGGTTAAGGATGATATATTACTTAAGATGTTTTTGGAATACGACCCCTGGTACAAGATACTAATTTTAAGATTGGTATTTGTATTGGCCTGTGATAGACATGCATTATGATCATTCTCATGTTCACTAAATATGGAACTTGTTTTTCTTGAATTTTCAGCGAGAGCCCAGAGCCCACCAAGACCCAAGACGTATGAGGAAATATCTGCAGAGCGTGCCCAGAGGGTTTCCCAGGAGCCCAGGCATGTGGCCCTGACCTCTGGTGACCCTCCGAGGTTCAAGGTCAAACTTCCCAAGGTCGTGGAGTTGGAGGAGGGAGACAGACTCCGCCTTGAAGTGCGTGCTGACGGAACACCAGAACCAAATGGTAGGTTGCTGTGTAATCATGTCTGTTTCATGCTTGTTCTTTGTCATCTGGTGAAGTTGAATATCTGTTACAAAATATTTAGCTGTGTACTTTTTTAAGTGGAATGTTGATTCTTTGCATAAGTTAAATGTAAAAAAAACTTGGTTATATATGAAAAAATAACAAGTGATAATAATTTTGAATGTTCCATTCTGTTTTGTAGTACAAGATTATAAAATAGGAATTTATGAAATAATAGTCACTTATATATTTGCTCAAAATATTTACTCTGTATCTAGCTTTCTGGTAATTCTATGTGCACAAACATATACTTATATTGTACAACAGTTATGTTATAATATCTCACCACCTACATAAATGACGCGATCCGATTGGCTAAGAGCGGTCACATGACCAAGGGTATTTACTATACACCACGGGTATATTTCAATACCCCATAGAAGTCTAATGACGCAGTCTGATGACATCATTTTGCTTATTTTTGTGATGTTATTGCGTGTGTTTTGTGCTATTTTGTAAGTTAATTTTCAAGTGATATCAATTAAAAGAAACCAGTGAAAGGTAGTCGGTGAGATATATTCGTTACACTGTTAGTAACTGAGGCTTCGCTCTCGTATGGTATGAAACCACTGAGGGTGTATATCACATACACCCGTAGTTACTAATAGTTTAACTAATAATACTGCTTATACGTCCTTCCAGTAACCTGGCATCGGGGAGCCCTGGACCTGTCACATGACATGCGGTACAGAATATCGACCTATCAGAGCAAGGAGGTCCTGGAACTGCGCGACGTGATGGTGTCTGACTCTGCTGAGTATGTCGCCAGGGCGCGCAATGTCCATGGTGTCGTGGAAACAAAATGTATCGTCAAGATAAAACGCAGGAGTCCTAGACGTGATGAGTATGTGTTGATTAGTTTTACTGTCATTTTATATATGAGGCTTGTCGTGGGAAAACCGGGCTTGATTTATGTGCGTAAAGTGTCATCACTTTCCGCCTATAGTGGATTTATGTTTAAAAGAGACTTTCTTGAAACAGAAAATACCATAAAGCGGAAAGTGTCGTTCCGGATCGGACGGTGCAGACACAAATTAAGCCCGGTTTTCCCACGACATGCCTCATATATAAAATGGTACATGTGTTACACTTTGTATTGGAATAATATATCGTCACCGTAATGAACCCTTATTTAAATGTGTCTTTGTACTATTGCGAATGATTTTAAAAACACTTTACATAAGAGATTGATATTGGTGAGATGTTTCCACATTGTTTGTTTCAGTGATGATCTGGCTGCCATGCAGGCTGCAGGAGCTGGTAAGTTGTCTCCCTTTAAATATTCTCGCAATTACCTCCCTTCTTGCATTTTTTCCTATTTCCTTATTGCTTTGTCATATTTCCTTGTATATTTTTTGTGTCGCCTGACTAGGCGAAATATAGGGGTTACTTATGTTGGCGGTGGTGTCGGCTGCGGCGGCGGCGGCCCCTTTAGCTTGTCCGGTGCATAACTCTTAGACTATTAAAGCTATCTACCTTAAACTTCATAGGTAGATAGATCTCATTGAGGGAAAGTGCAGTGCATAAGAACCGTTACTCTGCACCTCATACTTTTGGAGTTATTGCCCTTCGTTTATTTTCATACTTAATTTTTGTCCGGAGCATAACTCTAAGACTATAAAAGCTATCAACTTGAAACTTCATAGGAAGATAGATCTCATTGAGGAGAAGTGCAGTGCACAAGAACCGTTACTTTGCATCACATACTTTTGGAGTTATTGCCCTTTGTTTATTTTCATACTTAATTTTTATCCGGAACATAACTCTAAGACTTTGAAAGCTATCAACTTGAAACTTCATAGGTAGATAGATCTCATTGAGGAGAAGTGCAGAGCACAAGAACCGTTACTCTGCACCTTATACTTTTGGAGTTATTGCCCTTTGTAAATTGTCATACTTATTTTTGTGTCACATGTTTGGTTTTAATAAGTCTCTTCTTTGCAATTAGCCAGAGTGCAGTGCTTTTGAAGATTTCAATAAATTTGTTAACAAAAAATTGAGCATTAACCTTAAGTGCTTCTTCATTTGGATTCAGCTATCCGGCGTTAGGCGACACATCGGACTCGCGGAGTTCTAGTTTTAAAGCTTCCTTTGCTTTTCATAATAAATAATTACGATTTTGTAATTAATAATTATACTAAAGAAGATCAATTTCTGTTGATAATCCAAATCAAATGTCAAATTATGGCCCCTGTATTTGCAGAGAGCCAGCCTGATGAAGGATTTGGTACATGAATATTTACCTTCCTAACACACTTACTCTTACGCCAACCTTAAAATTATCTTTGTTTGCCATTGCCTGACCGACCCGACAAAAAGTCCCGACTCCAAAGTTCTTTCTTCGTTAAATCAAGCACATTTTTTTTTTAATTCTGATTATTCTATTTTTTGTTTGCATTAATTTTGCAAAAGCTTGCTTTTCTTTCATTTCGGTAGTTTTCCATTGGGTTAATTAACTGTATTAACTTATCAGCTAGACCCATGCTTATAATAGGCCATATCAAAATGCAATTCTAATCATGTTTTATCAAACTTGTGAAAACACCACAGGCTGTTTGTCAGCATTCATTGTCTGATTAAAGATGATTGCTAGCAAGCTCATGTTTTATCAATAGACACATCTTTTTTTTTTTTCAAAAATATAAATTGCCTACCTACCTTCCTGTTACCAGCAACCTTGGGTAGGCTATGGCAAACAAACAATGTTTTATAGTTGGCCTTAGCTCTCTTAGATGTAGCATTAGCGTACACATTATTTACTGTATCATGTAGATTTGTGCTAATAATTATGATTCAAAAACAAAATGTTTGGCTTGATTACTGATTTTAAATTCAGATCTTTCTGAATTTGAACTGTTTGATACAATTAATTGATAGACATTTTGAAGTCTATTTCAAAGTGAGCTAAAGGAAAAGACAGCTCTTAATTTTCTCTTTTTGTCACAACTACAATAGCACAAAATTACAGCTATACAGTACTAATATCTAAACAAGGTTATTACGGAATAATCACCATTTACATCTCAAACTGGCATGCTATATAACATAATTTATGTACAGGTTTATTAAATGATTAATTCTGTGTAATTTTAACAGTCACTTTATTTAATATTAAAATGTCTGTTTGTAGTTTTGTGTTTATTTACAATAGTCATAACTGTAGTTGAATATAAAATGTAACTCACAGACCATTCTGTCTACGCTTGTCCCTGTAGTCAGTGTTAGATTATCTGGTGTAATGGTAACAAGACTTGTAAATCCTATAGAACTATAATACTTATACATTAGGACTTTAAAACATGCATAACTTGATGCATTGTTCGGTAACTGCGTAAATACATACTTTATCGGTATTTGTCTATGTATGTATGTACTTCTATTTTTTTTACGATGAAATAACTTACGTCTGCAGCCACAAGTATTTTAATGTTATGTGTAAACTTCAATTATTACACAAGTCTAATAATTGTACGCATCATTATGCATTATACATGATATAAATGCATTATACATTATGCATTATACATGATATAAATACATTATACATTGTGCATTATACATGATATAAATACATTATACATTATGCATTATACATGATATAAATACATTATGCATTATACATGATATAAATACATTATACATTGTGCATTATACATGATATAAATACATTATACATTATGCATTATACATGATATAAATACATTATACATTGTGCATTATACATGATATAAATACATTATAAATTATGCATTATACATGATATAAATACATTATACATTGTGCATTATACAGGATATAAATACATTATACATTGTGCATTATACATGATATAAATACATTATACATTATGCATTATACATGATATAAATACATTATACATTGTGCATTATACATGATATAAATAAGCTGCTAGGCCCACTCTTGTTACTGCAAGTCATTTTATCATTTATTTGTTCCCCTTCCCAGCTCCATTCTTCATGAAGCCTCTGCCACCATCTATCGAGGTGATGGAGGGATTCAACATACAGATGGACTGCATCATCGAAGGGGGAGTGGAACTGGTACAATACAAGAGCGCCAATATCCGCCACATGCAGCGAGAATTCTCCAGCCGAGGCTTTGAAGGTCGATACACGAGAATAGAACCCAAGGATATGACTGCTGATACACAGCCAAGGGCTAGCGGGAAACCCCCGCGGGAACCACGCATGGTGGCTCCCGACTTTGTGACGAAACCACAGGATTTGGAGGTAGAGATCGGGGCAACGGCAGAATTTTCCTGCGAAGTGACTGGAGTGCCTGATCCAGAAGTCATGTGGTATATGCATAATTAGTCTATATGTTACAGAACAGATTTCATACTTGCTCAAACTTATACTTGCACAAACTATATCAAAGACTTTGTATTCATTACATATTTTGTCAGTTTCAGCTAAGAATATTGAAAACAAAATGAGTGTGATGCTAAAATCCATTCTTAATACAATTTTTACTTTTCTTTTCAAAACATCAAAATATCAGTATTGCTTATCGCATGGCTTATGTATTAATTTCAGGTTGAAAAATGGACGACCAGTCAACCAAGGGTTGTACTCGGAGGGAAAGCACCACAGACTGGTTATCAAGGACGTAACCAACAGCGACGCAGGTCACTACATCTGCACCACGTCATCTGATGCGGGAATGAAATCCTGCCAAGTGACTCTCAGTATTAAAGGTATGTGTTGCTGAGTGACAGTGTTGGTTAAGTCAGGGTATTCAACCAGGGACCAGATCCACACAAGTTCTTAGTTAAAACTTAAATAACTTTCTTTAAATCATCCAATTCCTTAAGTCTGGGGCTGATTCATTTAAGATTATTTTGTCTTAAATGGTTTGAATCTGGTAAAGAATCAACAGATGCTTCGTAGTTTACCATATTTCAAATATATAATATTGCTTTTCACAAGGAAAATTGTACTTGAATTTTTCCCTTAAATGTGATTTAAGTTAAGATTTTCCTTAGGAGCTTTGTGGATATGACCCCAGGTAGCCCACTCTATTCATGCAAGTGCTCTACCAACTGTGGTAAGAGACCCCAGGTAGCCTACTCTATTCATGCAAGTGCTCTACCAACTGTGGTAAGAGACCCCAGGTAGCCCACTCTATTCATGCAAGTGCTGTACCAACTGTGGTAAGAGACCCCAGGTAGCCTACTCTATTCATGCAAGTGCTCTACCAACTGTGGTAAGAGACCCCAGGTAGCCCACTCTATTCATGCAAGTGCTCTACCAACTGTGGTAAGAGACCCCAGGTAGCCCACTCTATTCATGCAAGTGCTCTACCAACTGTGGTAAGAGACCCCAGGTAGCCCACTCTATTCATGCAAGTGCTCTACCAACTGTGGTAAGAGACCCCAGGTAGCCCACTCTATTCATGCAAGTGCTCTACCAACTGTGGTAAGAGACCCCAGGTAGCCCACTCTATTCATGCAAGTGCTCTACCAACTGTGGTAAGAGACCCCAGGTAGCCCACTCTATTCATGCAAGTGCTCTACCAACTGTGGTAAGAGACCCCAGGTAGCCCACTCTATTCATGCAAGTGCTCTACCAACTGTGGTAAGAGACCCCAGGTAGCCCACTCTATTCATGCAAGTGCTCTACCAACTGTGGTAAGAGACCCCAGGTAGCCCACTCTATTCATGCAAGTGCTCTACCAACTGTGGTAAGAGACCCCAGGTAGCCCACTCTATTCATGCAAGTGCTCTACCAACTGTGGTAAGAGACCCCAGGTAGCCTACTCTATTCATGCAAGTGCTCTACCAACTGTGGTAAGAGACCCCAGGTAGCCCACTCTATTCATGCAAGTGCTCTACCAACTGTGGTAAGAGACCCCAGGTAGCCCACTCTATTCATGCAAGTGCTCTACCAACTGTGGTAAGAGACCCCAGGTAGCCCACTCTATTCATGCAAGTGCTCTACCAACTGTGGTAAGAGACCCCAGGTAGCCTACTCTATTCATGCAAGTGCTCTACCAACTGTGGTAAGAGACCCCAGGTAGCCCACTCTATTCATGCAAGTGCTCTACCAACTGTGGTAAGAGACCCCAGGTAGCCTACTCTATTCATGCAAGTGCTCTACCAACTGTGGTAAGAGACCCCAGGTAGCCTACTCTATTCATGCAAGTGCTCTACCAACTGTGGTAAGAGACCCCAGGTAGCCTACTCTATTCATGCAAGTGCTCTACCAACTGTGGTAAGCAGCTGGACTGCTTCACATACTTCTCATGCCCCAATACTCACATGAGAACAGACAGTCAGTTGTAACCATTGGTACAGTTAGCTTTAAGCACTTAAGACACTGAGATTTTATCCACACGTTTGTTCACTATAAGCAGAATAAATATTTAACAAATAAAAGTTTACCAGTAACAGTTGTATTGCCAAAGAGATTCTTGAGAAATCTATGTTGTTGTCTCTTGCAGCGACACAAACAGATGCCCCAACATTTGCACAAGAACTCAAACCCGAGACCAGCGTAACATCCGGTCACAGTGTGAAGCTGTCGTGTAAACCCACTGGCGAGGTGAAGACAGTGCAATGGACTAAAGATGGAAAACAGGTTTGATGTTTGTAATGCGACATGCAGTAGTATGGAATGTATATCGCCAATAGCTGCTGAGTATAGCAATATTTGTCATTGACATTTAGTGCTGGTTCTACCAGGAAAACTGTCTCAGGAATATAAATGTGGCGTGTCGTGAAAAAACCGGGCTTAATGCATGTGCGTAAAGTGTCGTCCCAGATTAGCCTGTTCAGTCCGCACAGGCTAATCCAGGACGGCACTTTTCGCTTTTATGGTATTTTCTGTTTCAAGGAAGTCTCTTCTAAACATAAATCCACTGTAAGCGAAAGTGCTGTCCTGGATTAGCCTGTGCAGACTTTACGCATATGCATTAAGACCGATTTTCCCATGACACGAGTCATAAATATTAACCCTCAGGCATTCATTTCAAACAAGCTAGCATAAATAACTTAATTGATTCACATTCAAATGTTAAAACCTGTAGATGCTCGATGAATTGGATAATTCATGTAAATAACATAACAAAATTGGTCAATGTATCCATTACTGTGTCCAGTGGTGCATTGTCTCTAATGTGAACACCAATTGATACCATGACCATCCAGGTTTGAGGTTTTGGTTGAAAGCAGGTGGCTCATACTGGGTGTGCTATGGTACATTGCTTGGGAGTACAGTTCCAATAGTTGAAATAGTGAATAAAATGAAAATATCATGCTTAATTGGATGTTATTTGAATACAGTCTTGAGGCAACGTAAATTTCTTAGCTAATATTTATATAAAATGCATAAAGATATTTGAATATCAAAACTTATTAAGCATATTATGCATTTTACATGTTGCTTGAATAATGTAAATTGCATTGAACTTAATAAATGGTTAAGGTATGTTTTGAATCTTTATCACATTTGATTAATAATAAACAAATTCAATTTGATTGTTGGATCAGAAAATAAGATTGAAAAAAAAACAAACAACGTTTTCAGTATTTTATGATAATATTCTAAAATATTTACTTCTTTTCAGATTTCTGCCACTGAGCAGATCACCATGACTACCACGGATGATGGAACTCTGAATCTGGAGATATCTTCAGTTTCCCCTGACAACACTGGAGACTACTGCTGCACAGTAACCATGGCAACACATGCTACCTTAACAACAAAAGGCAAACTCAGTGTTACAGGTATGGTTTTTGTTTGTTCTTTGTTTTAGACAGAATATAAACAAAATAAAATCCTTAAAAAAACTCAGTTCTTTGGGATGTAAAACATTTCTGAAGTTTTTATATATATGTCAAATAGCATTAGATTTGAAAAAATAATGTATACATATATGTTAATATATACGTAGATGTATCCATTAGGTTAATAATATAGGTTATACTAAGCCTGTATTGCCATTCATTCCAGACAAGACAAGTGATGCTAGCGGTGCCCCGATGTTCGCACGCCCCCTGACAGACAAGCACGTGAGAGATGGGGACCAGGTGACCCTAGAGTGTGAGGTCACGGGCAGCCCCCGACCCCAGATCACCTGGTTCAAGGGCACTGTGGAAATCCTCGACTCTCAGGTACATAACACGGGGTTTTTAATGTATTTTGAAACTCATCTTAGGTTTGCAACTCTTGTTCGAAAAGAAAGACATCAAACTGGGCCTAACTTTTAATTTTGGTACTAATTTAAATTTACAACATTGGTGCAAATTGTATGACCAAAATTATATAGACAGCGTGAATTCACAACTACTTCTTCTCATGTTTCAGCATTTAAGAATGTATTAAATAACTTGAAGAGGGAAAACAGATATAATAGAACTTTTAAAGAATAAACATAATTATATTTAGATCTGTAACATGTTTGTATAACCAAGACATTTCGTTTATTAATGAGCTTTTAAACGGGCCTAAAAAGACAAAAGTGTATGGCAATCATGGATTTAAGACTGAAAATTAATGTTCTGAAGAATTGAAGACAGAAATTAAGTTTGCATTTGTCCATAGTTCAGTGCACAAAATAAGACTGTGAAAACTTTGTAGTAGGAAACATCATTGATCCTACGTTCTATTTACATTGCAGGATTTTCAGATCACCACCATTGGTAACAAGTGCAGCCTGACTTTCCTTGACGTGTTCCCTGAAGATGAGGGCAGATACTTCTGCAAGGCCAGTAACTCTGCAGGGGAGGCAACCACATCCTGCGTTCTCATGGTCGATGGTAAGTTGTCCCCCTTGGAATGAAATAAAGATACAAGAATATTTCAGTGAATAGCAAAAAATCAAACACAATCAAACTGAAAAAAAATCACGGTTTTCAAAATGTCAAGCTGATAATAATGGTTATTGATGAATTCGGTTAAAAAATCAGATATCACCTGTGTATATTATGGGAAGACAAGGTGCACAATGGTAGAATGATGATTCTGTTTGCTGAAATCTTCTTCTTGTTCATAATAATAGTATTCTTGTTGTTCAGACTAATTTTCATTTCACATGTCAGCTCACATTATGTAAGATGTAAATATTTTTTCTAATAACTATGGAAAAATTAAAATTATTCAAGTATTTAAATAATAAGTAAACTTATTTCTGCATTGAATATTATTAAATGTTGTCAATTTGTTGTAATAGTCTGTTTAGTAAGGTGTTGTGTGATTGGTAATCATTTTCATTTAAATATGGAATTATCTCCCTTTATTAGTTTAAATACCAAAAAATATCCTGTCTAACCCTAAAGAGTTACCTCCCATTTATTTTTCAATTTTCACTGCTGATCATTGATTGTGTTTCTCCATTAGACGATCTGTCATTCACGCTTGATTCCTCCATGGGGTCATCCTACTCCTCCCTATATCCTTCACTCCCCAGGGGTAAGGCACTGTTTCCATAGTTACACAGATATGACCTTGACCTTTCCATGTCAGCAGGTGTCAAATGTGTATTTTTTCACTGCAAAGTATAGTAAAATAGATTTTGTTAACAAACCAAAGCAATCAATTAACAAACCAAGAAATATCACTATAAAATAATTGAAGTTTTCATGTTTATATATGACATAGTTTTACGGGTACTTGGACATGGAAAAGTGAGGTCATGATGATTGTACATTACTAAGACATAGTGCTCACCTAACACACTTTACGCTTGTAGTTATTGAGTTACCGGTAGATAGATATATAAATATTCTACAACTGTACCTTAGTATGCCATTTTGAATGTGTCACAATTACTTTCGTAAAAAGACCTTTAGAATATGTAAGATTGTATATTGGTCCAATCCATATAATGAATTTGGAATATTAAAATATTAGCATGGTATATTACTTGTATAATAATAGACAGATTGAAAAAAAAAGATGAAAAATTATTATCAAAAAGTTGTAATAATTATGCTGTAAATATAATGTTTGAATTAAAATTAATCTTTATGTTTGTTCATTCAAATTTGTCTTGTAAATGATGTACATTTAAATCAGAGTCAGATTTTTTAATGTTCTATTTTTGCAGATAATAATTTGAATGATTTGAAAATATGTATATATTGTTACCACAAATGTAGAGCAAAATATCTCTTGAATCTGTGGAATATAGTGATCAGTATTTATAGTCATTAGAAAAATGTGTCTAGTAGTTATATATCGAATATTTTTTAATGTTGCCTTATACATGTTTGATCAGTCATTGTATTTGCTTTTATTAAACTTTAAAATTAGGCGTCCCTGTGGGAAAAAAGATCTTATATGCCCTGGTTCCTGAGGTTTATGGTCACATTGTTCAGCCAAAATCTGTCTGAACAATCTTGGCCCTCGCCAAGGGAAGCAACTGTTCTGTCCTTGTTAGTACACATTGGTTACACGTACCTACAGAGTCAGGCCCCACACTATCTTACTGTACTTTTAATGCATTGAAAAGCAAACAAATGGTGTAACATAACACACATAATTATGGAGTTTTGCTTAACTTTTACTTAACTTTTACTTAACCATGCTTTAGCTTAAGATTAGCTGTGGTACACTGAAGGACAATGTGTGGCGCGTCGTGAGAAAACTGGTCTTAATGCATGTGCGTAAAGTGTCGTCCCGGATTAGCCTGTGCTGTCCACACAGGCTAATCCGGGACGGCACTTTCCGCTTGGTATTTTCTGTTTCAAGAAGGTCTCTTCTAAACATAAATCCACTGTAGGCGGAAAGTGCCGTCCCGGATTAGCTTGTGCTGACTGCACAGGCTAATCCGGGACGACACTTTACGCACATGCATTAAGTCCGGGTTTCCCACGACGCGCCTCATACAAACACTAGCATTGTACGCAATCATTAATATGATCCTCTAGTTTAATACTGAAAGGCAAGTTTTGATTAATTATTACTATTGCTTGGTATTTAAAGATAATCCATATATACCTTTATACATATGCCCTGGTTAATCCAGGGTACTTCACTTTTGATGAGGTCTTTCAAGAAGCTTTTTACATAACATCTGGATAAAAGATTACAAGATGTGTTGCTTAGGGACATTGTTTGAAGGATTAAAATTGTGCAAACACAGGTGTAATAATATTATCTGTTAAAATTAGCCTTGTTTAATAGTTGTTACATCAGAGAAGAATACCAAGGATGTTCCTTGAAGTTTTAATCTATGTTAAATGGTTTGAAATAAACCGTTTCATAGTTTATGAAGGGAGGCTGGTTTTACAAATGGCAGATGTTTCTTAAATCCCTGTTCTGGTTATATAATGCATCTTACGAGTCCACTTGCGTTCCAAACAGGTGTGCTAAGATTGTTGTATCATTTCGTTAATGTCTGACAGAAAATCTGCGAAATGTCAACTTAATATTAGATAATGTAGTTTTCATTCGTAATAATGATTAATAATTATGTAATATACTGTTTTGGTGAAAGTTTCCGATGGGAATAAAACTGTTGATCACTGCATGGTGCAGAAAGTTGTAATTGAAAACGAAGAAACGATGTGACACAATACTTAAAATGAACCCAAAGACGTTGAAATAAGATTTAATTCCTTATAAACTTATCATTACATCTGTAACTGTAACACCAGTAATAAATCACTAACAATCATGGATCTGTTAAATGTCAAAACTACCAAATAAAACATATGCATTTATAATACATCAGTTTTGCAGGTTTCAGTTTGCCAATTTCGGTTATATTTAAAACCTAACATTTGATCATCTTCATTAAATTGTGAAAGTTCTCAGTTATTGTCGGTAAATATAATGCTTTGGAAATATGAAGCCCCTTTTTAAAATATATTGTTTGTAAATAGAACAGCTGCAGTTATTTAAGATCTTGTGTCCTTTTGAAGCAGTGTTATGTTCTGGGATTTGACATTTAAAAATCCACATTACTTTGTCAGCTTGGGTAACAGATAATGAATGCATTACCACAATCTCTTCTTATTTCAAATGTATCTGGGTTGAATGTTAGATTCTAGTTTGCATTTCTGAACAAGAATTACATAGTTCAAACTTTAAAGTGTCTTTAAAATGCAAATCAATGTTTTTTTTCGCACCATGAATAAATGCAGAATCTTTAAATGTTTACAGCGTTTGCAAGGTTTTACAATACCCAGCGGATTCAGACCTATCACCAATTTTATGGTGTGCATATTCATAATCAAGGCCAATCATCACATACATTATTTTGCAATAAACAGGCCATTTGTGTATGCGGAAAAAGCAGACAGTGAAATTAAAATCCTCTTGGCCTTTTAGCAGAGCAGCATTGAATTAAGGGCACACATTTTTGAGACTCCAGTTTCCGGTCTAGTGGCCTCTTTGAACATGTCATCTGGCGAATAATGGGCTTTCTTAAATGTCAAGGGGGTGGGGTGTCTGATTTTAAATAAGGGTCATTGTGTGTGCATTAGTAAGGGTTCTGTTTAAGGGATGTTAATTCCATAATGATAGGTTGGCAGTTGTGATTATTGACTATTATTTATGTCTAGGCGTCAAGCAAATGGCATAGGTCTGAATTTACACAGGATTTTTTTTCTCAAACACAAGGTCACCCAGTTGAATTTTTGACTTGTGATTGATTTTTATACAGTTCAAGCTTGATTATGACTGGCCTGACATTGAGGTTTAGTTTCGATTACCCGACACAATTTGTTATAGAACCACTTAAACGCAGTTGTTTAAATAATTCACCATTGTTATCAAACAATTAATAGGTGTACATTGTGCATTGTCCAGTTAAAATTTTTAAAGGAAATTATTAAATTGACACTGAATATATATAGATGTGTCCTTGCATTGTTTCAGCTAACAATCTATTTTTATAAGAACACAACTATTGCGTATCAAAATTGTGCGACATAATGCTTGCCATCATGTGGTTAGGAAAAATATAACCACAAATAGTATCAGTGACCAAGTTGTAATTGTCGCAAGACGTACATTAGTATGGCATTTTCTTTTCTTCCTTTTTCACAGTAAACACTGTATTTTCGGGCACCGTCCTGCCATGACATATGGATGGCAAAAGGGCGTTCATAGCATTTTGTCATCAAAGAAATCTCTTTGTTCCAATATTAAGTACATGGCTTCTTCATTAGTGTCACATGACTTCTCATGGACAGTGGCCAAGTGAGATAATTCATGTTTGAGTACTCTTGAAAATGGGGGTATTAATATTGCTTTGTATTTCTGTGCCTTCATATTTGAAGAGTTCCATACTGTTCCCATGGTGACCAATTGTCTTGGTGTTCTTGATAGGATGCTCTGAGTAGTGTTTTATAGGCTCTAAATGAGATTTGTTTGTCAGTAATGTTCCATTCTTTTTTCCTTTTTTGGCGTACATTTTGTGATGTCATCGGTTTTTGTGGGTAGAATATGTATTTTGGTCCTGAATTCTGGAGTAAAATTGTATGAATTTCTTAAGGTTATGTGGGAATCGTGTAATATTTTTAATAAGATGTTTGTTTTACTATACTTTGCAGAAAAATACTATTTTGTTGGCAATGTTATTCAAATGTTATTCATATCTTCTTTGTTGGCAACGCTGTTGTTCAGTTCTCCTACGTATAGTAAGAATGAATAATTGCCTAGTTTCAATATAAACTGAATTTAACAATGAACTTGTCAGAATAATTGATGGAATTTAACCTGTTTGGCCCCTCAGCAACTCTTTGTGACACTGTGTCCTTGACATGTTAAATTACTAATCAATTATAAAGCCACCCTGTCAGATATTTAATTAACTTTGCCCATTTGCCAAAACCTTTATGTTAAACAGTCTTGAATCTCCTGTCATAGCAAAAATAACATTACCGAAATGCCGCTAAGACATAAAAATAATTTTCAACATTTTTTTTTTTGGACGCTACTTGGCAAGGGTAACAAACTTGTCTCTAATTCCAGAATAACATGAGCCAAGATACAGTTGTCAAACATAGTTTTAAATGCTTAATAAGATCTTAATTAGAAACAAGAATGTCAGATAATCAACTTGCCATTGTGTTTGTTGGATGATAATATTTGAAGAATTTTGAATGTTACGAGTCCATTGAAGATAACTTTAGGCTCGATCACCAAATCATTCTGTGGTTTAGAGTGGGTAACAGGAGTGCACTTTGTGACAGTTTATCTATTGTTTTAATAATTGCCTGTTATTCAATGTTTGTGGTTACCAAATTGCATTGGACTGAATCATACTACATCAGTTCGATGATTGGATCTTCTGTGTTTACACCATCTCAATATTTATAATGTCTTCTGCTTGTTAGATGTTTTCTTTTAACAATTAACAATTTTCTCAGTTAATTGTTATGTATTCCAGTTCTTATTCTCACAATTTTAGTTTTGCCTGTCTGTTATTTGTTTGAAGTGTTTAAAACTTTTGAAATAGTAAAATGCAAACTAAGCATGTAAAAAATGTTTGGTAAAATTATCTGCCATGTCCTTTTGGTAAAACTTTGAAGAAATCCTATATATAAGATTTCATTTAGCCTGCTATTTTCGACACAGGTATTACCTCATTTTAATATCCGGACCAAGTACTATAATTATCACCAATTACTCTGTTTTCTTTTATTTAACACAATTCAAATCTGCCCTAAAGTACCAGTTAAGAACCCAAAGTGACGATTATGTCAGTGATAGGTATAATGCCGTCTTTTATGGCTTTACTGTTATTACCCTAAATGATGCATTGTGTAAAATTCAGTTAATTTCCATGAAAGGGTCTTTGATGTTTCAATGTCAATTCTTCTGTACCGCATTAACTCCACACTTTACTGAAGACACTCAAGCAATCACAACAAAATTGCTGTAACTCCCAATATTTCCATTGTATGATATGTCATTCTTGCACTTGTTCATAGTATAACTGATTTAAACGTTACTTCATAGTGCAATCCACATGAGGTGACAACTAACAAAATGAAAACAAAATTGAAAAAGTCGCACTGTTCTCACAAAGTTCTCGATCTAGTATCTACATGACTGGAATTTTTGCCAAATAAGTGTTTTACCAAAATTTCAAAAGAGTCATAAAGATACATGCACTATTAAACAAGTTCTGCTTGTAAAATTAACATTTAGTGGCTTTAAATACATCTGCATTTATTTAAACATTAATTTTGAACATAAATGGTGTCATACATTGTATTAAATGTGAATGAAATTATATTCCATATTTATGTATTACGGTTTCCCAGCAGGTTCTACCTAAAGGGCAAATAACTCATGGTCTATACAAGGGAAAGTGAGTTGACTTTTTATATGACCAAACATGCCAATAATTAAGAACAAACCAATTACGACTGGGGTCACCTCCTTTGGCCTGGTCAATGTGATTCAAGCAGACAGCAGATGTGTCAGGTTATGGAGTTTAAAGACCAGAAGTCAACAGGCCCTCCAAGCGACCTCTCCTTTCCCTTGTCTCAGAAGTCAACAGGTCCTCCAAGCGACCTCTCCTTTCCCTTGTCTCAGAAGTCAACAGGCCCTCCAAGCGACCTCTCCTTTCCCTTGTCTCAGAAGTCAACAGGCCCTCCAAGCGACCTCTCCTTTCCCTTGTCTCAGAAGTCAACAGGCCCTCCAAGCGACCTCTCCTTTCCCTTGTCTCAGAAGTCAACAGGTCCTCCAAGCGACCTCTCCTTTCCCTTGTCTCAGAAGTCAACAGGCCCTCCAAGCGACCTCTCCTTTCCCTTGTCTCAGAAGTCAACAGGTCCTCCAAGCGACCTCTCCTTTCCCTTGTCTCAGAAGTCAACAGGTCCTCCAAGCGACCTCTCCTTTCCCTTGTCTCAGAAGTCAACAGGTCCTCCAAGCGACCTCTCCTTTCAATGGTCTCAGAAGTCAACAGGCCCTCCAAGCGACCTCTCCTTTCCCTTGTCTCAGAAGTCAACAGGTCCTCCAAGCGACCTCTCCTTTCCCTTGTCTCAGAAGTCAACAGGCCCTCCAAGCGACCTCTCCTTTCCCTTGTCTCAGAAGTCAACAGGCCCTCCAAGCGACCTCTCCTTTCCCTTGTCTCAGAAGTCAACAGGCCCTCCAAGCGACCTCTCCTTTCCCTTGTCTCAGAAGTCAACAGGCCCTCCAAGCGACCTCTCCTTTCCCTTGTCTCAGAAGTCAACAGGCCCTCCAAGCGACCTCTCCTTTCCCTTGTCTCAGAAGTCAACAGGTCCTCCAAGCGACCTCTCCTTTCCCTTGTCTCAGAAGTCAACAGGCCCTCCAAGCGACCTCTCCTTTCCCTTGTCTCAGAAGTCAACAGGTCCTCCAAGCGACCTCTCCTTTCCCTTGTCTCAGAAGTCAACAGGCCCTCCAAGCGACCTCTCCTTTCCCTTGTCTCAGAAGTCAACAGGTCCTCCAAGCGACCTCTCCTTTCCCTTGTCTCAGAAGTCAACAGGTCCTCCAAGCGACCTCTCCTTTCCCTTGTCTCAGAAGTCAACAGGCCCTCCAAGCGACCTCTCCTTTCCCTTGTCTCAGAAGTCAACAGGCCCTCCAAGCGACCTCTCCTTTCCCTTGTCTCAGAAGTCAACAGGCCCTCCAAGCGACCTCTCCTTTCCCTTGTCTCAGAAGTCAACAGGTCCTCCAAGCGACCTCTCCTTTCCCTTGTCTCAGAAGTCAACAGGTCCTCCAAGCGACCTCTCCTTTCCCTTGTCTCAGAAGTCAACAGGCCCTCCAAGCGACCTCTCCTTTCCCTTGTCTCAGAAGTCAACAGGCCCTCCAAGCGACCTCTCCTTTCCCTTGTCTCAGAAGTCAACAGGTCCTCCAAGCGACCTCTCCTTTCCCTTGTCTCAGAAGTCAACAGGCCCTCCAAGCGACCTCTCCTTTCCCTTGTCTCAGAAGTCAACAGGTCCTCCAAGCGACCTCTCCTTTCCCTTGTCTCAGAAGTCAACAGGCCCTCCAAGCGACCTCTCCTTTCCCTTGTCTCAGAAGTCAACAGGTCCTCCAAGCGACCTCTCCTTTCAATGGTCTCCTCTACCTTAGTTGTTAAACCCATTTTCAGAATTCTTCTTCTCATGTGATATTTTGTTCAATAACTGTTCTCGTTTGACATGTATGCTGACCAGCAGTTATGAATGGAACCCGAACCACTTGTCCATGAAGCTGTTGACCATTGGCGCCAGGGGATGTTTGCACACACAACTGGCTTAGTGCAACTGGTGTTGATATAGATCATGTAGAATTGTGAAATTTTATATTATTGTGCTTTTACAATTCCGGCATGTGTATCTCGACTGCTTATAAATTAAAAGTAGTTGTGGTGGATTTTCAGTTGTGGTGTTATATTTGGTTTGGGTGGTTTTGTGTATTGGAAATAAGTGTAAATGTGTGTACTTCACTATGTAACCTCAGACCAGTGTGATTCAGTGATAAAAAAACAACAACAATGAAATATCTTGAAATGCAGTCCCAGATTCTGTTTCTGTAATAATACTCAGTTTCGCATTTCTGCTGTGAATAAAAGTACAACTGTTTTTACTTGACATCCTAAACAGGTTGAGAAAATTAGTATTTAAGTAAGGCTTTACTTGCCACCACAGTCTCTGTATGCCCTTGAATTCCCCATCCTCTACCATACACACCCGACCTTAAAACCTTAAAAATGTTGCCATTCCTACACCCTTTTTAGCTTACCTGAGCACAAAGTGCTCATGGTGAGCTTTTGTGATCGCCCGTTGTCCGTCGTCCGTGCGTGCGTGCGTGCGTGCGTCCGTTTCATTCAAACGACATCTCCTAAACCACTTGGCAGATTTTTACCAAACTTCACAGGAATGATCATTGGGTGACCCTCTTTCAAAGTTGTTCACATCGATACGGTCCGCTGCATATGTAGGTCACCAGAGCTAAAAATAGATTTTAAAAGGTAAACTTAAAAAATCTTCTTCTCTGAAACCGCAAGGCCCAGAGGTCTCATATTTGGTATGTAACATCATATAGTGGTCCCCTACAAAGAATGTTCAAATTATGCCCCTGTGGTCAAAACTGGCCACGCCCCGGGGGTCACATGGTTTATATAGAATGTATAGTAAAATGACTTTTAAAATCTTCTCTGAAACCGCAACGCCCAGAGGTTTCATATTTGGTTTATAACATCCTTTAGTGGTCCTTTACAAAGTTTGTTCAAATTATGCCCCTGGGATCAAAACGGGCCACGCCCGGGGGTCACATTGTTTATATACAATATATAGCTATATGACCTTAAAAATCTTCTCCTCTGAAACCATAAGGCCCAGAGGTTTCATATTTGGTATGTAACATCCTATAGTGGTCCTCTACAAAGATTGTTCAAATTATGCCCCTGGGGTCAAAACTGGTCACGCCCTGGGGGTCACATGGTTAATATAGACTTAAATAGCAAAATGTCTTTTAAAATCTTCTTCTCTGAAACCGCAAGGCCCAGAGGTTTCATATTTGGTATGTAACATCCTATAGTGGTCCTTTACAAATATTATTCAATTTATGCCCCTAGGGTCAAAACTGGCCACGCCCTGGGGGTCACATGATTTTATATACACTTAAATAGCAAAATGACTATAAAAAAAAAAAATCTTCTCCTAAGAAACAGCAAGGCCCAGAGGTTTCTTATGTAGTATTTAACATCATATAGTGGCCCTCTACAAAGATTGTTGAAATTATGCCCTGAGGTCAAAACTGGCCACGTCCTGGGGGTCACATGGTTTATATAAACGTAACTAGCAAAATGTCTTTAAAACTCTTCTCCTGAAACTGCAAGGCCCAGAGGTTTTGTATTTGGTATATAACATCCTATAGTGGTCCTCTACAAAGATTGTTCAAATTATGCCTCATGGGTCAAAACTGACCACACCTCAGGGGTCACATGGTATATATAAACTTATATAGCAAAATGACATTAAAATTCTAATCCTCTGAAGCCGCAAGGCCTAGAGGTTTCATATTTGATATGTATATGTGGTCCTCTGCAACTATTGTTCAAATTATGTCCCTGGGGTCAAAACTGGTCACGCCCTGGGGGTCACATGGTTTATATGGACTTAAATATCAAAATGACTTTAAAAATCCTCTCCTCTGAAACGGCAAGGCCCACAGCTTTCCTATATGTATAACGTAACATTGCATAGTGGTCCTCTCCAAAGATTGTGCAAATTATGCCCCTGGGGTCAAATCTGGCCACACCGCAAGGGGTCACATGGTTTATATAGACTTAAATATCAAAATGACTTTAAAAATCCTCTCCTCTGAAACGGCAAGGCCCACAGCTTTCCTATATGTATAACGTAACATTGCATAGTGGTCCTCTCCAAAGATTGTTCAAATTATGCCCCTGGGGTCAAATCTGACCACACCCCAAGGGGTCACATGGTTTATATAGACTTAAATAGCAGAATGACTTTAAAAAGCTTTACCTGAAACCGCAAGGCCCAGAGGTTTGTTCAGATTGTTCAAATTATGCCCCTGGGATAAAAATAAGCCACACCTCGGAGATGCAAATTCTAATTGGGTTACAAGGTCTCAGGTGAGCGCCCTAGGTCCCTCAGGGCCCTCTTGTATCATTCTTAACACAGCAGGAATCATTATGGTTCTAAATAAAAACTGTGTACATCAATAAATATATGCTAATTTATTCATAGTTTATTCATGTATGTTCTGAAAGAATCCACAGTTAAGTTCAGAAAATAAAGTTATGGGCGTAATATTAGGTTTCAAGTGTTTGATGTAGGACTCAAGTCATTAAATTTGGTTCATAAATGTCACAGGATTTCCATTTTAATGCAGGGCAAATACCAAGCCCATGAATGAAGCCATAGTTATCCATGGTGACATTTATTTGACTGTGTAAATTTCAGCAATTATAAAATTCATACATTGCCAATTATAAGGTCTAACCAATACTTATGGATCTGGGGCTATTTGTAATCATTTGAGAGAGCTTGGTTTTCCAGGTAACTGTAATACAAGGGCATTTATGATGCTTAATTATACTTTTTTTTTACAAAAATGCTTTCAGTTCCTGATATTTGGTAGGAACAAAACATGTATAAGTCAAGTGAGCATTTTAAGTTGGTTAAAGCATGTTTGCAGCAAAAACTATGACAAACAATTGTTTACAGGTGTCGGATGTCAAATTTAGGTTAAACAAACAGACTATTGACTGACCACAGAGAGGTCATCTGGGAATGTCCCCAGCAGAGCCCATTGTTAACTCTGTCCACTTGACTATTTACCCGTGGCTTTAATTATTAACAATGTACACAATACCAAGGCTGTCCATTGCATAAATCCTCAATGGGGAGGCATCACAAGGCTGCTATGCCATTGAAATGAAGTTTACTTAAGTTTATTAATGTGTTGATGACAGATTTTATGACTTTATGAACGGAAATTTTCTATTGGCCAAATATTTGGATAAAAGTGAATGAATATCTAAAGCAAAGTGGACATAACTTATTATTCCCAGCCAGCAAGCCTACATTGGTCCGATATCTATCCGATATGTTCTGAATATCGGATAGATATCACTCGCGATATCTATCCGATCAACGTTTTGCCCATCGGCATTTGATCGGGCCATCATCGAAGCATTGCATATCGGATACATATCGGATTAGACATCGGGCCAATATCGTCCCAGAATGCAAGCCTACATCGGTCCGACATCTATCCGATATGTTTTAAATCGGATTTGATCGGATAGATATCGGAGCATTGTTTATCAGACGTATATCGGATAGACATCGGGCCAATATCATTCCAGCTAGCAAGCCTACATTGGTCCGATATCTATTAGACGATGTTTATTTATATGATCTTTCAACGTCTTCGTGTTTAATTAATATTTAAATCAGTTACGAGTTTATAGCTTAAAACATGAAAGGACATGTCACATTGAAATCTTAAGGTTTGTATTTTATTAGTCACTTACAACATGTCAGTGATGTGACAGTAACCAAGAAAAAGCTAAGAAATGAAATCATTTATTGTAAGTTGAATTGCCAATGAAAACAGTTACAAATGCTTTCTATCAGCATGTAAGTTATTTATGAATATTAGCATCATCTACCATCATACATGCTATAAAACCAGTGCAATAAAATTGAAAAAGTTAATATTTCAGCAATACTTAACCGACAATTAATTGTATTAGACATTTAGTATCAAATTGAAATTTCCACATTTCAATGACCTTAATTTAGATAAAACTAAATATTTAAAAATCATATCAACAAATGGAAATCTGATTACAATCCAAACTGGAAATTAAAACAAAATCGAAGACAATTCCAGTAAAAAGTGTAAACACACTGAAATACAAAAAAACAACAACACATATTTGACAATATTATGCTTCTAAAAGCACCCTTGATGATATGGTTTCTTTGTTATCCTCACACAATGTTTACATTTAATTTTGCAAATAAAATAAAACTATGGTTCAGTCAAGTTTATATATAAATATCATGTAATTTGTTATCATCATATATAGGTTGCATCACATCTTCAAAAAGAATCAGAATTCGAAGACCTTTGCATGGCTTCACAAAAACATGAAAAATGTAAAACAATTAATTAACACTAAACAGTGTGTGTCATTCAATTGTGTTTTTTTTTTATAAACCACATAGTACACTTGTTATTAAGAATTGTGGTTATAGCAGTGAAAAATAACTTCATAAATTGGAACTTTCCAGTCCCTATCACACATTTAAGAGTGTTTACTTTAGAAGTCTTTATAATATTAATGATTAGTAAAATGTTTTTTATCCACAATTCTTAATCTCAGTCAAAATTCCTTAGCCAGTGTTTGATGCAGCATTCCACCCGATAATGAAAATGGTGTTGTTCAAAGCAGACCATGTATGTCACTGGCAGCTGGAATGTATGTAAATTAAACTTTAGATCACAGAAAGTAGTTCAATTAATAATTGTAGTCATATAAAGAAATGCAATAAATGTTTTACTATACACTCCAATTTTACATAATTGTAACAATATTACACAGAAAATGTTGAGTCATAATAATAATTATTAAATCAGAGTTGGAGAGATTGTACTTGATCTCTGCAATGGTGGTATGCAGAAACTGCTTAAACAATGCGTTACTAACTTGCTCACATCAACAGAAGAGAACTGCATGTTCTGACCAAGTATTACTACATCCAATGTATATTTGATTACCTTCATCTTTCCAAATGACAAATTCAAATTAGATGAATCTGTCCATATTAATATGCAGCCAGTTTGTCAGTGATGAACGTTATCAAGCCCAAGACCTTATTGTCATCCAAAGAGGCCCAAGAGCCACCATTGCGAAGCAGGTAATTCTTCTGAAAATAAAATTGTTTTCAGTATAATTTGTTTTAATTGTGGGTTCATTAGTTTAGTGTATTCATTTATTTCAAGGGACCAGTTCACAGATTGGCCAACTGACAATTTTCCAACTTTTTGTCACAGATTCCCACAATGAAAGAAAAGCATATATAAAGGAGCGAAATAACACAAAGGACATACTGTAAATACCGTTTTGTTAATGAGTAATCATCAGTGGAAATTTAGAAAATCATAAAGCGAGTGGTTTAGGCGGTAGCCTTTTGATCTAGAGGTCGGAGGTTCGAACCCCGGTGGGAGCAACTTTTATTTTATTTTTTTTATTTTATTTTTTTTTCTCGTCATTATACTTGAGCTTTTTAGTTTTGATGCTTAAATCTGTTTAGTTAAGACAATGAATGGCATACTACAAAAAATACAAAAATATGTGAACAAGTCCCTTAAAATATAATGTATACAATACTGTTAAAATTAAAATAAATTTTAACTGTAAGCCTTTAAAATACAAATATTTGAAGTATATTGAACCTGTAACATGTAAAAAAAAAAACTTTTCTCGCTGTAAATACTTACATTCGTAGATATGACAAAACAGTATCGTAATATACTAATAATAATAAACAACACTCGCGCAAATACGTTACATTTCAATAACCTGGATTTTTCTACGCCTACAAGACTTTGAATAGCTGATATAAAGAAACACGATGTCTACAAATAGTCATAAGTACTTACTTCTTTTTGTTTTTTCCTGCGTTGAAGAGGAAACTGAACATTTTAATGTTACTTTTCCTTTCTGGAGATCAACGGTTCAAGTTGAAACAAACAAGAATTTTGCGCCAACCGAAAACAATTTTGTTTGACGAAAATAATTTCGAAGCTATTTCAAATAAGATTTGTGAAGTTATAGAACGCACATTCATTTCAGTAAAATACTCTTCAGTATTGCCGGATTGATACACATAAATAATTTTATGAAAATAAAGAGAAACTACTGCTTGCCATGAACGATATCGGCCCTACATCGATCCGACATCGTTACTTAAAATGACGACAACGTAACACATATTGAAGAAATGCCACTCATATATGGATTTGTTTAACATATATCACATACACTAAATGTATACATCTACTTTTTATTTTTCACCAAAATTATATCGGATAGATAACGGATAGATATCGAACTATTATATCGATAGCCAACAACTGGCTGATATCTATCCGATATGTATTGTAGGTACAATGCTTGCTATCGATAACGGATAGATATCGGGCAGTTTTGTTAATGCGATATCGATATACCGATATCTATCCGATATATGCTTGCTGGCTGGGTTGGTCATTTAAATATATTTCATTACAATTAGCAAAGCATGGGGAATATGCTGTTGATAAAGCCCCATTATAATGTGCTAACCTTGTTTTAGACAAACTAGACTTGTTACAGGGTCTTTTTAATTTTGTTATCGTTACACAATTACAAAGACACTGTAACAAATGGCAATCCTGGCAGTTCCACCAGTTCAACAGTGCCAAGGACCAAAAACAGTCAAAAACACTAAACACAGGTAACAGCCTGTTAAATATGTATGTAATAATTAGTACATGTAGATACTACAGTCAAAAACAAACATGATCTCTCTTTTATGGCAGTTTTTTGGTCTGCTTGTTAAGCCGAAAATGTAGGTAAATAACCTCCAGGTTTTGTTGTACAAGTTGTTTTTGGCCAGTGACAGCACATGTTTTTGTGGTCATGCAAGGGCTAATAGCAGGTCACGAAAATGGTAAACTGCAGATGAAAATATTTGCTGGAAGGTTACACATTGAAAACAAATGACATGGCTTTTTACAGGTAGATTAGGCCTAGACCTTTGAATACAGTACACATATTTTTGCAAACTGACTTTTGAAATCAAAATATTTGGTCTTGAGATTAAGATTTATTTTTTTTAATAGAAGTTAATTCTACTTTCAGTTATTTTCATTGCGAGAGATTCTGTTTTGTTGCAAATATCATTCAAGAAAACAAAATTAGTGTATGCTGTCCATATTAAGGAAGCATTTGCGGGGCTTCAAATTCTGTCTCCTGACCCAGTTGAACTCTGTTTTCGTAATTTGTTCATCAGCTATAATGTGGTTTAAATACAAAGTGGAACATTGTTAGACATCTAATAAATTGTGGTCTCTAGACAACACATATTTTGCAAGAATGTGAAAATAAACACAAGTATTGTTTTATTGATAAATTGTTCAGATAACAAATTTGTATTGTGGCAACCTTCATTCAAGTTTTAGCATAAAATGACACCTAGGCAGCCAGTAGTTCAGTTAAAGTACAAACCATTCATGATTGTGTTTGCACAATTCAGTAACCGAAGAAACCAGATATGTTTTGTCAGGTGGTGGTGATATTTGTCATGTCAAAAAACTGTTTCTTTAATTTGTTCAGCATATTTTTTTTTTGTAGTGATAACCCACAAAGATCATGGGTTACAACTATGTGTCACATAAATGTAATTTGTTTAATTCATAAATGCTTGGGATATCCTATCAAAATTCGTTTGAAAAAAGACTAAAAAAGACTTTAGTCACGTACCTGATTTCACCATTGGATCACCAGAAAATTGTCTACGTTTTAATGTCATCCATTGTGATCCATTTCATGATCGATATCATCATGATTATGGTCTTGATCATCATCATCATCATCGGCAGCAGAAGCAGTGGCTTCAGCTAACACATGATCCATAAACTAGACGTGTTGCCATGACAACATTAATATAATAATAATACACTTCAACGGTGACAGAGCATGCCACAGTTACATACCAATTAAAGAATACAATTTCTGTGCGAAAGGGAATTTTGACAATATTTTATATTGGAACTGAATCAGATCTGCAAACTTCCTTGTACAGTTTAAAATACCCTCTTAAAAAGCTGTCAGTTTTCCTTGTGTGATGTTATAGCAGGAAGTACAAGACTAGCACACATAAAATCTGAATAAGTTGAATATCATACCTTGTATTGCCAATGACACCCATTTTGGGGGCGAACCATTTGATATTTAAAACCTGCTGAAAGACATCTCAAGAAGTGCATTATATAATGTTTTGTGATTTGTAATGTCAGATGCAGCCTGTCATTGTATGTTTTTGTTTTTTATGGTAATTCGAGGATGTATGCATGTTGACAGGCAAAGCTTATCTTCGAGTTTGCTTGTTTTTGCTGTCAGTTTACTTCTGCAGGAAACGGTGAAGGTTTTAAGTTTCAACCATGGGGCGCTGTGTCATGCGGTAATTGGTTTTTAATTGGCTAGTTATTGCAACTCCATGGTAGATGGGGGCTCAGTTTGTTCCAGTGGGGAGGTAGGATTACTGGAGGTCACTGGGGTCACAGCTGGGGGACAGAAGTAGGTTACACACTATCTCTGACCTCATCACATGAGAATGGGACTCCGCCCAGATCCAGTGTCACAGTCCTATACTTAGATTTCTTATGATTGTTGTCAAATAATTTTGTTGAGATGTAGTTTTTTAGATCATCCCATGATGATTATTACAGTGTTAATACTATTGATAGCTAGATATTGCTTTCGTGTACTTGTTTTTGGTGTCCTTTTTTGGAAGTTGATTAAAGGGTAGTCTTATTTATAAGACGTGCAATGAATTAAATGTTACTTTTTATATTGGGCTAAATTCGACTGCAGGCGTATATTGCCCATACATGCCATAATTTTACGTCCCGGTCTCACCGGGATTGTCCCGGTTTCGCGAGGTCTGTCTCGGCATCCCGGTGAAATGCATTTTGTCCCGGTCAATCACAAAAATCGATGTTAGTGTACCATAAAACTTACATTGGGCCAACAATTAACTTCAAGTCATTAATCCCTTTATCGGTCCCTATGACAACAATACCCGCTAGCGGCGTGTCAAAGAGGAGCAGTAATGATACCCCATTAGCGATTTATTGATCGTTTGTCACACTTTCGCGGGATGGGGGTCATATATCCGCGGTCACTAATTGCTGCTGATTGTTGCATTGTTTCGGGATAAAAAAGGAACTGTGTTTGTTGTTATTTTGATTTTAAATAGAATAGGTGTTATCACATAATTAGTTTGGTAACGTTTGAAGGTAAGTATGAAAATTAATTGAGAACTTTTCGAGAATTAAAGATGCAAAAACAATCATTATTTTCTTTAAATTCGTATTGTTCACATTGCAAAATTTGATGCAGTTAATGATGCAGTGTTTACGGGAATGTAGCCCAGGTATAAGTCTGCTGGAGTAGTCTCCCTTGTAAACGCATTTGTTTATTTCACAATCAGTGTTTATATTTGCGTGTTTCGTGTAATTTCTTTGATGTCATATTAACAGTACATGTTATCATTTGTATTATTGAATAAATATGATTAAAATATATGCTTGTGTATGTTTGTGTTATTCATTTTGGGTGTTTATCGTTTGAACTATAACTATATAGACCACGAAACGGAATAGGACCTAGGCTAGATACGATAAACTATTATTATTACTCGTTGTTTTTTTCGGACAAAATGACAATATTAATGTGTCCCGGTCAAATGTCCCGGCGATTTTTTGGCATTGTCCCGTTTTGGCCTGAAAAAATTATGGCATGTATGATATTGCCCATATAAAAAGTAGCTCAATATACGCCAAGCGCGAACAAGTTATACTAATTAAAGGGGTGGTATTGAAAGCTGTAATTTTGGAAACAGAATTTATCCACATTACTTTGTAACAGGTTTACTTTTGATTTGGATATGCAACATTAAAAATATATATAATAGTAAACGGCTATTTCTATATACAATTCTGTGTACATTCATTCAATGAATTACTTACATGTGCTACACAATCCATACTGACAACAACAACAGATAAACAAAAAAAAAATTAAAAGGTGGTCAAGGTGCAGAGTCCACTTTTTTGTCCACGAGTATCGTGTTAGCAAAGAAATTATTCGTAATATATGCATTTGGCCAAGTTAAGATTGGTTTTATTTCAAGGATGATTCCAGGTCTTGCAAATATTCCATTCACATTACTTGACACTGATGTTTATCTTTGGTAATTATGATTTTATCAATTATGAATTCACTAACTAGGCAAGTGTCAATAGTTCAATGGTTAAACATTTAAACCTCATGGCTGTTTCAACCTGACATTTATATACATTAATTTGACAATTGAACTGTCAGTATTTGAATAACAGTTGTTTAGAAGACATAATTTATTGTAATGGGAAAATGATCTATAACAATTAAGTTGCTTTGACTGAGGGCTGTTTTTGATTAAAATTTACCATATGACATTTGATCAAATTGTGCTTATTGATACTGTAACCTAAAATTTCATAACTAATTGTTTGTGCATTTAAAAAGGCTATCTTATTTATTATCTTGCTAAATTATACTTTCATTAGTTTGTTCGTTCGCTATGCATTTTATAAAATAATAAATGAACAATAAAATTCTAATATTTTTTATCCATGTCTGTAATAAAACAACCCAAAGGCATAAACAACCTTATGCAATCTCTTTAGGCATTCGAAGCTTTCTGTAAGCTGTTTTTGCTGAATAAGTAACCATAAATTACTTGTGCAGTGACATCTATGCGAATTTCATCTGGTCTGTCACAATGAATGCTGCTTTTCATGGCAAGACCAAAGTACTTAACGCATACATTAAACACTGTTTTCTTTTCAGGACACCTCTAGCACCTGGTGAACAATTAAATGTTATGACAGTATGGCAAGCATCACTGATCTACCCTAAATAATTTCCTTTTGTCAGGCATGAGACTTCAGCAAAAGGTCACCAATGTATGGGCACCCACAGTGTATCAGTTTGCATTGGCAGGCTAACAAAGCCTATTTTCACCACATTTTTTGGCATCTAAATGCAGTGGATGGTGGATTTCTGTATGATCAAGGCTTCATGTGTCACTTCCTTGCTCCATCTTTAATTCATTATTTAACTCCCTCTCTCCTGTCACTTCCTTACTCCATCTTTAATTCATTCTTTAACTCCTTCTCTCCCCTGAACAACTGAACAAAATAATAAATTTCAGTTTGTAATTTGAAAAAAAAAATTACCCGGTATTCCTAGAAAATTTATACATTCTCATGAGAAACACAATTTAGTTCTTAAAATTCCCAACCTGGCTTAAAATTCTCTTTAAAAAATTCACAGCCTTACAGACCCCAGCAAACACTTAATGTCCATCTCCTTCCCAGGAATAAAGTTAAGTGTGTGTGGTGAATTTTTATTGAGGGCAGGGATTCTCTCCAAAATGACCATAGCCCCCAGAAGACTTGTAAGTTGAGAAGTGCAAGATACAGGTGATGCCCCATTTTAGAGGTAACCCTGGTTCTTTTAGAGCCCAGTGTGAAGCACCTAGTACACACTGCACATCAGTTTAGCATCTCATGCAAAAGACCTCAGTTGTGAGGGATCTGCTTAAGTTAAGTGAGGTCTTTGAAAACTTTTATATCACCATGACAATAATGTTGCCATCAGTGTTCAGTGCTAGGGAGGTCAGTGCTTGTTGTATGGAAGGCACTCTTGCTATGTTTGCCTGATATCTTCAGACAAGATTAAGGGACTTAATTATCAAGATTATCTTATGTACACATCTTAAGGTATACAAGCTAAGCATACTTCTAATCTCCAAAGATAATGCCTTAGACCTGTGATGGTAATTATGTGATACTGTTTTAGTACCTACTAGATTGATGCAGTCGTTTCTGTCAAATATTGAATTGTTCATATATATATCGTATTATAGTTTACCTAAACACGTATAAATAAATATTAAATAGCAACTTGCTATACTTGCATAACACTGATACCAAATTATGGTGTTGTTTATGTTTATGCTGTTGCTTCTTAAACTAACACAGTATGTCTGTAACACGTCTTCGCCGGAACTGCAATTATATGTATATGTAACTAACAGTGTTTGAACTCATGGGTGTATACTTATTGTTCAAAATAAAGTCTTCTTCTATATAATTTTACTTTTCTCCTACTTTGCCCTTTGTATAACATACTTGCCATTTTGATCTTGCTGAAGACAGTACCTGAAAACTGTCCCAAGGAAATGTAACTTAGTAAGATAAAACAAGAAACAGGATTTGTCGACCTTTGCATTTCATACACAGTTTCAGCAGTTTGTTTTCAGGAACTAAAATTAGTCTATAGTACTTGATTAAGATATTCTTACCATATTCCTTAGATAGTTGTGCTTGCCTTTGTGTAGGGTTTTCTGTACCAAAAAACATGATAAGTGCATTGATATCTTCAACCTTTCAAATGGTGTACTTGTCCCTCAGTCCCAAACTTGTACAGAAACTGTTGTTTGTTCCCATTACATTTACTTCTATAGATGGTAAAGCTGCTGTTTCTCATTAAGTAATCATTTCTTTTACATATTTCAGCAGACTGTGAGTAATGCTTGCTGCTTATTTTGTCTGCTTCTATATACATTAACAATCTATAAGTTTGTGTTAAGTATGAAGTGTTTTTTTTATGTCGATGCAGTACAAATATCAACAGCTAGCGTTCACAGTTTAACCATTGTTTCTTTGGATTTGATAATGGTACAACAACAATTGTGGCGCGTCGTGGGAAAACCGGACTTAATGCATGTGCGTAAAGTGTCATCCCAGATTAGCCCGTGCAGTCCGCACAGGCTAATCCGGGACAACACTTTCCACCTAAAGTGGATTTATGGTTAGAAGACACTTCATTGAAACAGAAAATACCATGAAAGCGAAAAGCGCCGTCCCGGACTGCACGGGCTAATCCGGGACGACACTTTACGCACATGCATTAAGACCAGTTTTCCCACGACGCGCCACAATTATAATGCCTTCAATGCCATGTAGATGGTTCTTTCATCTCTAGCTGCTGCTTTAAATAGCTTGTCATATAGGAATTTGACAAAGAAAGCTTTGATTGTTGGACCTAGAGAGTTTTGATAGTGTTATTCTTTAGATCTGGTGAGAAAATATTGGAGGCCCCTGTAGGTTAACTCTTGTATAAGGTGATGGTATAAATATTGGTCTCAGCCAGGGTTGCAGCTTAACACCATTGTTATTGCATAGATTTGTCAACAAGGGGACCTCTGGCAAATGGGATTGGAGTCATGCTAAGTAGTAACATTGGGGCTTGTGCAAATGCAATAAAGTTGTCATAATCTCCAGGTAGCCAGGGATAAAGGTGATTGGGCAAGAGTTATTGCCCTTTGTGTGAAGTTTCCAATGATGGTGGGTTGCCATTGGTCCTTGTGATAAACACGTCCTCAATAAATGTGAACAATGCATAAAAAGTGATAATAAAAAGGTATTGGGTGAGAGTTACTGGGCTCCTGGTGTGGTTTTTAATGACAATGTCTGACTATTGTCTTATAACAAAGATATTAAAATAATGTCAGTGAACATAAGCTTAAAGCAATAAGGTTGTACCTATAAATTTTCATGCAATAAGATGCATGCCGTGAAACATAATCCTTCATATACATCACAAAAATATTGTGTACAATTTGAAAAACGTGTCGTTGTTAAAACTAAACTACCAATATTGAGTTTAAACCAACTACACATGAATGAGTAGAGGCCAGGGCCCAGTTGCTCAAAACTTTAACGGCCAATTAAGCTAACGGCCGTTAACTTTTGGATGAAGTTTTTTATGTAAACTAGACGTTAAACTTTTAAAATTTGCATTTATTTTAAATAAATTGATATGCTGAAATAATTGTCAAATGCTTCATTTGCGAGTTGCTTGTACTATTAGTTTTATTTACATCTAAAGTTAACAGGCCGTTAGCTTAACCGGCCGTTAAAGTTTTGAGCAACTGGGCCCAGAATAACATTCTTTGATGCAGCATTAAAAAGGCTAATAACTAAGAACTTATTAAACGGCAAAGCCGTGCCGGAAGTGGTTATTGGCACGATAAACCTTTACTAGCACGAGGGCTTTAGCACGTTTATAAGTAATATAAGCACGTTTTAAATGTGACAAAATATTAATATTGTCCGGACGTACATTAAATTAAACTATTATTCAGAAAAATGATAGATTGCGTCATTACGTGTGAAATTTGGAAAGTTATTTTGCACTCGTGCAAATAACCGGAACTACCTGTATTGGCACGATAGCTAAAGGTTATTGATTTTTTTTCCTGTACAAATGTGTTAGTATTGATAGTAAGGTATATAATAATTTTTCTTACTGATAAATATAAGATTGACATTTTAAAATTTCAATTTTCTATTGGTGCGAATGTAGTAATAAGTGTCCCTATCATGGTGAACTTTATCATTGCGATATGTTCATCCGGCTATTGAATGTTTGTGTACCGAATTATGAAATTTCATATCGTCACATAATGATTTGCGTAAATATTTGACATGTTTGCATTATCTCTTTATTGAATAATGTCTGATGTAAACAGATTACGTGTTATGTGAAGTTATCGGGACGCAAGAACATCATAAAGGATTATCTCACTTTAAGAGTCCTTCATGTTCTCTTAGCTACTAAGACTTTGTTTTGGTGATTAAAAATATGCTTCGCAAATGTCTTCAGTGGCCAAAATATGTTTACTTTAGTTATTGCTCGAAGCATGTTTTTAGGTTGTCTTTGAAGTTTTAATTCAGTGACCGGTGAACTTGTGAAAGTATATTGTGACTGAAAGATTAATATTCGACATACTTTAGTTGGTCAAAAGCATTGTGTCCAGACAGTCTGTAGTTGATTTGAACTTTAGTTGGTCAAAAGCATTGTGCCCAGACAGTCTGTAGTTGTATATTTTATTAAAAAAAAGCTTCTATCATGATTTCAAATTCAAATAAATTGCAAAGAGCCCAAAATATTACATTTAAAAAAATGGTTTTCCATTCTGAACAAGATGGCGAAAAATGAACTGAACATATTAAAAAGTATTATATCACTGTCCATATTAAATATTCTTTGTTGGGGTATTAATGCTTTGTGTAGATCTATAAACAATTTTCAGAATATCATAAATAACCAAAAAGGAATACAGTTTCAGACATACATTGGCAAATTCATAAATAAGGCGCTAAAAATGGGTCACTAGTATCATTTTAAAGTGCATTACCTTCAAAGATGCTTTTGGTCAGGTTGAACAAACATTTTTCTCCGAAATTCGGACGTCAACAATGGATTAATTTAAATCCTCGTGTCATAATATTTACCAACCAGGCAGCGATGGGTACAGCTTAAATACCTAGGCAAACATCAGCTGATATTGGATGTTTGACTAAATTTTCGTATTAGTCACATATTAATTTTCTGGATTCTTAGACTGTAGTGTCAAAACCTGGGATTACTGCTAATACTTGTTTTCAACAAACACTGAAAACTTTTGGGGGTAGCGATAAGCCATAGTATGTGACTTTTAGGTACAAACAATGTGCGGCCGACTTCTTATTTTACATTTGATATCCTCAGACCTTTCCTAGGTCAGGTAATGTTATCCAAATCCTGGAGTTGACAAAAATTCTTGTATTTACGAATCTGTGTACCGCTAGATATATTTGGTGCATTCTGTATTGATTCTTTGACTTTTGTGCTGTGTATCAACACAGACAGATCACTAACTGTCTGTGTAGATTTTCTTTTGATTTACTGAATGTTTTTTGTTTGCAAAGTAAAACGAACAACATAAAAATTATGTGACAAAAATGTCTATGTTATTTTTTCCTATTTATTTTATGGAGTCAAGGATTTGTGTGTACTTATTTTGAAATTTTTATGGAATCTTTGAAAGGAAAATTAGTTTAGCATTTAACATGTTGTTTTAATAACATACATGTAAAAGCTAGCTCTCCTAATTTATTGTTTTTACAAGTGTAAAATCAAATAATAAATATCACACAATTAAGCCCCAAAATTCAGAGTATGTGTCATGAGCCATGTCGTGGGAAACCCGGGCTTAATGCATGTGCATAAAGTGTCGTCCCTGATTAGCCTGGGCAGTTCGCACAGGCTAATCCAGGACGGCACTTTCCGCTTTAATGGTATTTTCTGTTTCAAGGAAGTCTCTTCTAAACATAAATCCACTGTAGGCGGAAAGTGCTTCTCGCACAGGATGATCCGGGATGACAAATTACGCATGTGCAATAAGCCTGGTTTTCCCATGACATGCCTCATTTTTATATCCTCCTAATGTTTATCTGTTTAATATATACCTGATAGTCCTTATATAGTGATTTGGAATAAAATGGACAATTAGTTACTAGGACTGCCTTATAAAGGCACCGAAATTTGTGGAAGGTTCACTTTACTACATTGTTATGAACATATAAAATCAGTTACTGTGAACATATTGGCATATTTTACCAGATTACAGGATATAAAATAAATGTAAACAGGTCTGAACACTTTTAACGTTCAATGGTAAAATCATTTTGGCGCATAGCATATTGCCATTTGAAATGTAATATTCATTTACTTCATTTATCTTTGTTTATTATATATTCATGTATATGCATTTTTCTTTCACCAATGATTTTATTCAAAAATGTTTTCATTTTGCTCTGTCATGATTTCTATCTTGTTGTGGTTTTCATGACATTGTTGATTATTTAAGTGTTGGTAATTTTATTTCTGTCAAAAAGCATTCTGGAATGTGCTATGCGTAAGCACTGTTTACAGTCATTTTCCACAACTAATACTTTCAAATACTTATTGTTAATGATCTGCTTTAAGACCATAAGCTCTAAATCAAAATACTTCAAGAGAGATTCCATGTATATACATGTGTGGGTCTAGACCACTTCAGGCGCCTTGTTAGACCAAATCATTGCAAATTGTCGAGGATTTATATCACTCGATGACTCGATGACATGCAATCGCTCGCAAAGTTACATTCTACTTCAGGGGGACCTCTTGCATACTTCTTGAATGTCTGTCAGTATGTAATTTATGCTACTAGGATACAAAGAACAGTTGCACATTGTGGTCCACTACATTACTGGTATTTTCAATAATAATTATGTTAAAAAAATGTATAATCACATCCCCTCTTATAAGAGGAGATAAAATGTGTGTGACTTTAGTTTTCTTTAGTTTTTCAACCCATTAAATTTGCTCAATTGCGTCGAAAGCCTGATGCTTAATGAGACACTTTGGAGTCTGTTTCCTGGGTAGAACCAGTACTTTCCACCTAAAGTGGATTTATGGTTAGACGACACTTCATTGAAACAGAAAATACCATAAAAGCGGAAAGTGCCATCCCGGATTATCCTGTGCGGACTGCACAGGCTAATCCGGGACAACACTTTACGCACATGCATTAAGACCGGTTTTCCCATGACACGCCTCATTGAAGCCTTTTCTGAATAGGGATCGAACTCACGACCTCCTTACCGTAAGGCAGACACCAGATCCATCACACCACTGTGACATTCCTTTGAAGACCATGCTCAAAACTTTAACGGCTCGTTAAGCTAAAGGCCTGTTAACTTCAGATGTAAATAAAACTAATATTACAAGCAACTCGCTTATGAAGCATTCAACAATTATTTGGGCATACCAATTTATTTAAAATAAACGCAATGTTTAAAATTTTAACACTTAATTTACATCAAAAACTAAATCCAAAAGTTAACGATTGTTAGCTTCATTGGCCTTTAAAGTTTTTAGCAACTGGGCCCAGTTTGGATGCGCATAGCATTATACTACCTTTTATAGTTCCTTCAGTTATACTTTAATATACAGGTAATAAGATCATCTCTTCCAAAGGTGATGTACCAGGTATGTAAGGACCGTACATGGATGCCATTTACCACTTTCGATGATTTATCTTGAAGACCAGTTCAGTTCAGTTCAAAAAGGTCTGGAGGATCCTCAGCGGTGTGAACCTCTTTAAACTGCATTTCAAACCTGAACATGGGAAATTTCTGTAAACAATGACCGCTCGTTATCACCAATGTTATGATTAATAAAGACAATAATGACTGTTGGAGGGTTTGATCAACTGAGCAGCAGTTCATTTACTGATGGACTATTCTTTGTTTTTGGTGTTTTATGGCTTTAGGGGTTCGTTGACCCTGTTTATTGTATTTGGGGGGCAAACAAGATCAAAACACTTTCAAAAATCCACAAATATGATGAGTTGTCTGTTTGGGAATTTTATTAATGTGATGAATGTTTGCCTAAGATAGCAATTAATGTCTGTGGTCAGTCTAAGAAAATCTCGAGAATATAGAGAATAATGTACTGATAATAATGTTTACCTTTGTATGATGAAACATATAATTGCTTTTATTAATTGATTTGGAAGTCACACAATTTCATTAAACTAAAATCCAATTTTATTTATCACATTCTAGTACAAGAAATTGTACAAATATCACATTTATGTGTGATAATTTTACTCTTTTATACTGATAATTTTATCTGGGTAAATACAGATATTGTTTATACCATAAAATATTGGACATACCCAGTACAAAATGACGCAGCAAAATAGTGTTTTGCTATTGTAAAGAAACCAGTATATCAAATAAAAATGTGTTTTGTCACAGTGAGAGTATTTCCCAATACATGTTACAGTATGTGTGAGGTGGGGCCATCATTAATTGACAAGTGAAACACGTATTGATCCATTCTTGTTCTCATGGCAGTATGTATGTACATGTTTTTGTTTACCTTTTCAACCCATTGGACTGTACACACTTTTGCAATTTTGTTTGTCAATATTGAGGCTTTTTGAAGTGAATATACAAGACTTTGTAATGTTCCTTGAAACATTTAGTTATTTTGTAACCAATCAATTAAAGCAAATATTTTTCGATTCCAGAATTGTTGCTAAATTTCTGTTCCATTGAATTTCAACTGTAGTCAGAAAACTGTTAAAATCCTACATAAATAGCGATGACCAAGTATAAACAACAAAACAGCATCAATAACTTATTTATATGAAACTAAAAATATATATCACCAAGTAAATAGTATCATTTGTTTTGCTAATTACACCAGACTTCTGATAATTTTGCTGTTATATAATATTGATGTTTGACCTTGTAAGAATTTCGTGTAGTTAGTTATTTGACAACAAAGCAAATGGGGTAACAGTACAAAGCATGCATGGATAATTAAGAACTGATTAAAAGCTTGTACCGTATGCAAATTACCACCAGGTTAAGACACATGACCTGTCCAAAACGCAAGGTTGGTATGCCTAATTGCTCTAACTGAGCTCCTACACACATGAAGTGGTCAAAACAGCAAGCTTGTCAAACATGAGGACATTGTAATTGATGCAATGGACCTGCCTCTGTTGTCATGTTGGAAGTGAAATCTGGTATATGTTGAGATGTTCTTGGTTAAGTTTTTGCATTGTTCAGTCTCATTGTCAAAATGATTTGCCTGACATAGGCGAACTGATACTGTTAACAATTGATCAGAGGTCAATCATAACAGCACAATGGCAGGATTGATATCTATGAGAATTTCATGTGTCCAATATTATTAAATAAAGCACTTTTATTTTAGCTTCTGTTTGCAGTTACCAAATGTTACCTAATCATCATTATTTATGTTATTCTCTTATGTTGAATATATTGTTTTAAAAACATATTCAACATTCAGGGGCGCATGCATACAATAAATGTATGATTTGTACTTCTTCAAAGTTCAATGATGTAACGAAATATATAATATAATTATTTAAACTATGAAATAAGGTTTTGTTAATGATTTGTTGAAGGTTTTTCACAGAGATTTGCAAAAAAAAATGATTTAATCTACCACTATCTGGAGATGGCTTATGTGCCTGTTTTCTAGATTCAATTTAATTTCATGTTGTTTTTTTTTCATTTTATTTCATAAATGGGCAAGTTAAGGCACAGTTGATTACAACAACTTATGTTTGTCACAGCGTATACTGATTTTTAGCACCTTTAATCTCACAAGTCCACAATCTGTATTAATCTGTATTAGTCCAAGAATCATAATTATTCTATTCTTCTGTAATTACTGCCTTACTATGTCATCAACATGCAAGTGTGATAAGTTGATGTGACATGTGCCTCCAAATTAGATTAATTAGATTAGAACACAATGAGGTCATTATCTAATTGCAATCAGTATCACTGTAATATTGTCATGAAAATTGATTGTATAATAGTGTCAAACCTTGCTCTAAAACTGTATGTCTCCATCCTTATCAAAAATTATGTTTACAGTCAAAATAATTTCAAATTCAGAGGTTTCAAATAATGTCAACATTTAACAGCTTTCTTTTCCATAATTAAATTAAATCTAGATGTGGTCTTTGTGTTCTTGTTGGCAAAAGATATAGTAGCACTGACCACTTCTTGAGCGCTACAAGAACAATGGTCAGAAGTAATTGAATCTCAGTAACTGAATCATACATTAAATGACTTTCTTCTTTTAAGGAGGCAGTGCATATGTTCGGTATTAAATCTTTGCTTCTAAGCTTCTTTTTTTGCACAGAGCAAAGTGAGTATTATAAGAAACTGTCATACAAATGTAAGAGCAGTATGTAGACAGAGTCAAATACCAGCAATTTTCCAGAAGATGTGCATGTATGTTTATTTATGATGTCCCTCCAGACTGAAGCAGTGAGCATTATGCGAGGACTCCATTTGTATCACAGCACCCGTGCCAAATTTTACTGTTAGAACAGAATTTTTATTTATTTTATTTTAGAGACACATCCAATGTTAGGACAAATTATATGCAGTTCAGGGAGTGAAAATTGGATTCCCCATATTTCACATCCATAACCAAGCAGTCTGCTGCCCTTGCTTCCATAAGCAGGTGTCTAAAGTGTTCCATCCATGTGGGTGTGTTTTGATAATGAAACGGTATCCGGACAAAAGCCCCTTGCCCAAAAACCCCTTGGTCTAAAAATGCACACATGAACATAAACCCCTAGGTATATTAGAGAGAGCGGACATAAGCCCCTTGGTCTATGACAGTGGACAAAAGCCCCTTGATGATTTTAATGTTGTGCTTGCATCCCTTGTATTCCTTGATATAATATATATGAGGCATGTCGTGGGAAAACCGGCCTTAATGCATGTGCATAAAGTGTCATCCTGGATCAGCCTGTGCAGTCCGCACAGGCTAATCCGGGACAACACTTTCCGCCTACAGTGGATTTATGTTTAGAAGAGACTTCCATGAAACAGAAAATACCATAAAAGCGGAACATGCTGTCCTGGATTAGCCTGTGCGGACTGCACAGGCTAATCTGGGACAACACTTTACGCACATGAATTAGGTCTGGTTTTCCCACGATACGCCTCATATAGTAATTATTCATTAATATGAAGGCCATCTGCAAATAAAAAGGTGGAATAAAATGTTGTTGTTTTAAGTATAGCTGTACTTAAATGCAATTAATAGTTTGTGAAAAATTAATTGCAATTAATGAAACATTTCGCTTAGATGGGACCAGGAGTTTTCTATTGAACTGCATACACAATATATAATATAAGAAAGGGCTTTTGTCCACTATTTCATAATCATCAAGGGGCTTTTGTCCACCCTGTTAAATCTACCAAGGGGCTTATGTCCACGGTGTCAAATATACCAAGGGGCTTTGGTCCATTCTGCATTTTTAGACAAAGGGGCTTTTGGGCAAGGGGCTTTTGTACTACACCTAATGAAACAGTTGCAAAAACAAGTTACTGAGCTCTGTTGTAGGGTTGAAACATTGCTGCCATCCTAATTTTATTGATAGAGCAGACACGCAATATATGAAACATCAGGTCTTATGTCCTCAGTCGCCACCATTAAAGCGGCAGTCCTGAAATATGTTAATAAAATAAAACTTTGCAGAAATAGTTTCTAATGGACATCTTACAGATCAAAATAATAATAAAAACGCGATGAAATCAGTAAAATAATAACGTTTTGGTAACTTGTTATCGTCAATTATCTGTACACGATAGCTGGTGATGCCTCTGGAGTAAATTAGCATGTACATTAGTGTTATTCCATTCGTACTAAGCGGTTTGTAAATAAGAAGCAGTTTTCGGTGGAATAAAAACGGCATTAACTTTCAATAGAACTAATGCCAATGTAAGATGTATTTAATTATATTCTATGGACTTCGGCTTTAACATTTCAATGCTCAGCATGTCTTTGAATGTGTGGCGTTTACTGAGAGACAGTGAGACAGTACTTGGAAGTTTGATCATTACAATTTGTATTGTTGCACCTGGTGGTACAAATGAGGCGTGTCATGGGAAAACCGGGCTTAATGCATGTGCGTAAAGTGTCGTCCCGGATTAGCCTGTGCAGTCAGCACAGGCTAATCCAGGACGGCACTTTCCGCTTTAATGGTATTTTCTGTTTCAAGGAAGTCTCCTCTAAACATAAATCCACTGTAGGCAGAAAGTGCTGTCCTGGATTAGCCTGTGCGGACTGCACAGGCTAATCCGTGACGACACTTTACGTACATGCACGTTTTCCCACGACGCCCCTCAAATGTATTGTCTTGTATACCAGTAATTAAATTTAAGCATTCTTGCGTTTATTTAGAAAAACATTGTATAATTACGTAAATTTGGTGTGTTGGGATGAAGGCCAATTTGATTTTGAAATAGGATTCAGTGTAATAACTATCCAAATTTGATATGGGTTTGTAGTGATAATCCAATCTACTGGGATAAACATTGGGTAAGATTGTAAGGCATATTAGAATATTGTGTTAGAGAGAATGCCCATCAGTGAGTATGCTAGGTTACAATGTTGGATTTCTTGATCATGGGTCTCAGTTTACAGATTGTCTGCACATGGTTAGGAGGGCAGATTTGCTGTTGATAATGCAACTGCAAGTGTGTCAGAATGCTGATAATGACTGATTAGATTAATTGGTGTATTATTGCATGTTCATACAACTGTTTGAACAAATTTGTTAACAAGTTTATTAGTATTAATATAATGTGTACTGTTAAGAAAATTTGGTCAATGTGCAGTCCAAAATGCCATGTTTTTGTAAAAAAACAACAACAAGAACTCTTGTTTTTGTGTTGGTCTTTAATATTGTTTTAATTTTATTAGAGTGCAATCTCATGCCAACATGCTACAATAATGAGCTACCATTGCCTCATCCATTGGATCCACTTGTTATCTGCAATCTGTAATTCTGCTAATCTGTTGTCATGGTAACAGATAAGAGTCTGTAAGATTATCATTAGGTATTAGCTCACACATTTTATATTTCCAGATTCAAGTCTCATATTTAATTGATCATAAGACTTTATAGTTACAGATAAGATCACTGTTCAACAAAGTGCCCAACTACAGTTTCCAGATGCAATTTTCATAATCTTATATGACACTTTCACATCATATTAATTGCAATTAACGCTAACTTCAAGTCAATATGTGGTAGTCTTTCTTTGTGATACTGACAGCATTTATAATGCATAATTAGTCAGCCCGAATAAATTTATTTAAATTAATGCAAATGCATGCAGCGTCTGTCGCAGTAACATTTTATGCAAATAAATGCTTCTCAGGATATAAAATTTCATCAGAATGAATTTAAAGTTGCATATCTTAATGTTTAAAGTTTAAAGTGTAAATTGCGCAGCAAGTTGTAGTGTAACTTGTGAATGTAATCTTAATATTGGTCGAAAATCATTGTTGAATCATTATTTTGAGTCCTATCTAAATACAGTATATTTCCTTTTGCTAACATTAACATATCAATTTTAGAGAACTGTGTAGTAAAACAGATGACAGTTTAATGTTAAATGCCAGAGAAAATTAGATTTTATTAGAGGTTTGTTTACTCTAAAGTTGGCCTGCAATTATCTTATTTACACTGAGGAACAATTACACAATGCTGTCTATACACTATATATTCATCTGAGTGGATATGTACATCTTGTTTCATCCCACTGCCACAGAGTGCAAAATAATTTAAAATTAGGAACCCATCATTCTTGCCACACATTAAAATACATGAAACAATGTTGAATCTAGTAACACCAGTATTATATTGTTTAAACTTCTTAACCTAAGTTGTGTATACAGCCTTATGACTCTTGACAGTGTGATTTCTGGGTATAAATGTTACCTTAATTTCCTGGAAAATATTAATAATAATCATTATATTATGAGTAATGCAGAAATAATTTTGCATCAGGCAATCTGTTTGTACCTAGTATTACAAATTCAATGTACTTAATGATTGTCTGTGTTAAAATAACAACTATCCAATGATTTTTTAATTATTTTACCTAATAATATGTCTTGATTTTATCATTTTATAGAAAACAAATAATTATAAAGATGTTGATAGTTGCTGTCCCATTTTCATAGTTTATAATTTTTTGTGTACAGTCATAGAAAAAGTGTTATTTTTATTTATATATCAATTATTAATGCGTCAGCAAGAACATACAATCAAGTGTTCATAAAAGAGCTAGCAATTAATCTCTTAATCACCTGTCATAAATTAACAATTCAAAATTAATGTCAATCATAACTCTCTAATACCTCACATTTACATTTACTTCAAAGGCTTACCAAGTTTATCACACTTTATTGAATATGCATGAGCCAATAATCTTTCAACCAATCAAAAGTGTTAAACCTGTCATCTGCTGAACTGGCAGCCAATCAGATGCGGGCTTGAGGACACCCATTGAGGTCAATGTAAACAATGACACAAGTGTGCATGGTGGTAGTTTGAATGTGGTTTGGACACAATCAGTTGTGAAATGGGCTGGCAGTTATGACTTGAAATCTAAAAGTGCTAATGGGGCTATGTGAGGAAGTTGCTAATTGTAAACTTGAGTGTCATGAATAATTAAGATAATTTTGAGCAAGTAATGAACAGATCAAGATAGATCTTTACTGTGCAAACTGATGGAAGTTGAATGTTTATAAACTGATTTTTTGCACAGCTGCATTATTTGAAAATAGCAGTTGAACAACAAAGGGATATTGACTTTAGAAGACTTGGGACGTGCTTAAATGCAGTGATATTTACAGTATATACTCTGGAGTTGGATTTACCATTAGTCATATAGCATGTGACATTCACTGAAGTAGTTCAGGAGGGAGCTTTGCAGGATTGTTTTGTGTTTCACTTTGAACTTTAAGTTTGAATTCGACACTACGGCAGTCTTGAGTGAGCTATTGAGTGATTTTGAATGTGTCATACTTTGTGAAAAGTGTGGTGTCTAAACTTCATGGTTTAAGTTGACCAAAAGTGGATTTTGTATGGGTGATAATTACTAAGAGGATTTGTATAATTTGTGACTAATTTGTGAGTTGGCAATATTTCTGGAATACTTCGGGTTTTCAGAAATTCTCGTTTTCAGTGGTTTCGCTTTTGACAAACCACTCTGTAACAAAAGTTAAAGGGTGTGTTCATTATTAGACCGCTGTGTAAACAAAGTTGATAAAAGGCTGGTGATAACAGCTCAGATAAATTGCCTGATAAAAAGGGACCCTAGTTTGAGGGGTCTGATAAGAACACAGCTGGGTTGTTTTGGACCAGATTTCATAGTTAGATAATTTATATTCATTCTCTACATGTGTAACTGGATAGTAAACCCTCTGGCTATTTTCAGATGAAAAACATTCTGACAGGCTCCTGCTGGACATTATCATGTGTTACAGTTGATATAGATTTTATAGCCTGAAGATACAACTAGCTTGTGTTTCTTTCAAACTGATGGTTGAAATTCTGTCACAATATTTTGTGAAACAAACTTTTATGGACTTAACAATTCAATTATATACAGACTTCCATTAATTAATGGATATTTCTGTGCTGTCCTCAGCAATTGGTTGATTCAAATCATCGGAAAGTTGTGGTTTTACTACTGAAGTACAGTTGTGGTGGTCTGTAACAGAAAAGATCTGTTACAACTACAATTTGATAGAGTGGACATCAGTTTATGTCATTTATTGCCCGGACAAAGTGGAAGGAAGATTTGTGGTTATTGGGAGTGATGTAAAGTTACTTGGGATTGGAAATGACTGCATTTTATTGCATACTTATTGAATCATAGCTGATACCGTAAACTGATTATAGATGTGTGAAAAATAGATACTTCAGTGAAAGGGGTATTTGACAATTTTAAGCGTGGCAAGCTTTAATAGAGATTTTATTTACAGTGTTAATACCAGACTATGTAAGAAGTTGTAACTGTTTACCACAAAACGAAACTTAATACATTTTGAAACACTGACGCCAATGCTTGGTAACAGTGGTATCTTCTCAAGGACTGTTATTTAGAAGCATGACTATGTTTTACAACGTTACCAGCCCCGTTACCTGCACCGCATGCCGGTACTGCAGGCTTTAAACAAAAAAATTGCTGAGCAAGGAATTTATTCTGTTGGATACATTTTATAGTGTCGTCAGAACGTGAAAAGAAAAATTCGAAATGGGAGCGAACAACTCGAGCGAAGTAGCAGAATTTCGAGCAAAATATGGGTCGGGAATTTACGCAGAAGGTATGTACCATCTTAAAGCCTTCCTGTTTGTAATGTCGACCCAGAGGTAAGGGGTCATAGACGTAGTAATAAATATTGTTGCAAAAATGGTTGGATCTGTCAATATTGTAAAATGTGTGCTGTTTTAAAGTATAGAAGTCCCATTTTTCTGAAGTAGGTTGGTATTACAAGATTTCACTGTCAGAAATTAAGAATTAAAAGAATGCTGCCATGATTTCACAGAGAGAAAATCTAATAGAATTATACTTGATAAAGTATTTCCAGTTGCCGTGCAACACCATTATATGAGGTGTGTCGTGGGAAACCCGGACTGCACAGGTTGATCTTTACGCACTTGCATTAAGCCCAGTTTTCCCCAGATATGCCTCATATATATTTTTTATTTACATTTCTGCTTTCTGTAGCTTGGTTTGTTGGTATTGTGTTGTATGCATGTAAATGTTGTATGTTCCGTGTTGTTATGTATTTAGTTAATTTAGTGTTTTTTTAGTGCCAACATTTGGGACCGAAATTCGACCCCATTCCCCTGCTTAAGAAGTACATATTTTTCCCCTGTATTCTCCTTGAAATTCCCCCCTAGAATGTAAGCTTTATTTTGAAAGAAATTGACCAAAATCAGACAAAAATTGACTACGATAAACAAATTAATCCCAGCAATTTTTTTTATCAAACCAAGTTAATTATTTGTAGCAAAAGAATTCATAAATGTTTTATAGCAGAGTAGAATATAAACATGCAATAATGTTTTTCTAAAAAATTTCCCCCTTGCCGTAAATTTCCCCATCTGAAGGGCCCGCCACCTTTCCCCCAAAGGTGAAAAAAGAACACACTGAATTATGTATTCATTTTCCTAGTGCAACCCAAATTTGATGATACTGTCATATTTTCTAGTTATATCCAAATATCTTGAGAAACTTTTACATTGCAGTTTACACTATGAAAACGAAACATTGAATTTAGGTTACGTCAAATATGGGTTGCATAAGAATATTAATTACTTCATTGGGAATTATTAAGTTCTTATATAATGGCAAAAAATATTTGTTTATAATTAATAAAATAAATAAGTGCTTAACAGTCTAATTATAAAATACTACTACTTCTTTATTCAAATTGACAAAATTAAATATAAAATTAAGTCTGTTGAAAATTACAGCATGTAGAAACGTATTCTATATATCTTGGAAGCATTTTGTGTACCATTGTACTGAAAATTGAAGTAGTTTATTATAAATATTATAGTACACATATATAATTGGAACAAAATTTTAATTGTGTAACTTCATACCCGTATTCTTTAGGGACAAAACATACCAAATGAAACCGTATCTTCTATTTTAGTCCAGTTTGCATGTGTGAAACTATAAACTGGCTATAGGGTTTAGGCTGAAATTGTTAGGCAGTAAAAAGGGGTATACTATTTCCTTTGAAAACATTTGGAAATACAATATCCAAAGTCTGCCTTAGTCCTGAAATTTAATTGTTACGGGTGCATTTAACTTGCCTGTTCTGATAAGTTTTAGATCAAGAATTTGCCGGGCCTGGCTAGCTCAGTTGGTAGAGCGCAGAACTGTCAGTCCAGGGTCGTGAGTTCACTCCCCGGCCGGGCCACATAACTTGTGTTGGGATGGGTCATGAAATTATTTCTATGGCCATTCTCCCCCTAACTCTGATTCAAGTAGGGCAGTTATCAGTTACTGGCATAAGTATGTGCACTTAGTACTGGTTAACCACTTAGATTTGGCTAAGCTTGCACAGGAAAAGTGTGAGTAGGTTAACTGACCGCTGTTATATGACTGAAATACTGTTAAATACCATGAAAAATCCAAACAAAACAAACAAGAATTTATTCAATATCGCTATTATTGCCCAAATAGTATAGTAAATGTTCAAACGTCTATAGAGTTTCTAATTTCCATGGCAGTACCAGGGGTTACACTGATCAAGTGATTTATCTTATGGCAGGGGGTTGTTTTTCTTGTTCCTTAGACATAGTAACAAATACAAACTGATGAAAAGCTTTGACAGATGTCGGCTATTGCAATCATTAACATTTTGGCATCCACCCGACTAGGTGCTATAATTGACTTTAATGATTCAAGAATTTTTTCAATTAACCCTATTCGGATACTGAACCTTACTGAGTGCTTATCTCTTGTCTGTTTAAGTTGTCATATGGTGATTTAAAATGTTTGGTCAATTTATTCCAAAATGCTATCTTATAATTCAACTCTAATCACTGCCTTTGAAGTGACTTATTGGCGCGTTTATCTTACATACAATTCATTAATTTTGGCAGAGCTCAATGAATTGTTTAATATTAATGGGTTTATTAATGGAAATTGATACACTGATATTCAGCGAGGTTAATATAGCATAATAATGACTTCAGCAAAACTTTGTATAATTTATAGTAATAAACAAGTGTTTAGATCGCTATGATAAAACATGGTATGCTAATTATCTCAAATAAATCATTTCAAACATCATATAACTATTTGCTCTTAAAATTTCCTTCTTCCCTTATGTCATATACCAGTATGTAAAATATATATAGCACAGAAATACATACATCTCTATATCATATTATTATGTTCTTTAAAACTGACAGTTACGGAAGTTTCTGGGTGAAGTAGGTAACGTCAACATGTGACAGTAAATTAATGAAAGGAAGCTTTGCACATTTGTAGGGGTTGACTTGTTATTGGTGTTAAATCTTAAATGTCAGCCCTTTACTGTATGTGCCTTCTTAACAGCACTACCAAACGAATTGTGGATCATATACCCTAGAATGAATGAATGAACTTAAGTTTCTCAGTGAAATAGTATACTGATAATAACGCCCCTCCCCTGCTGCCCCTCTGGGCTGGGAAACACAGAAATGTTGAATATCTTTTGAAATTTAAATATATTTTTGCAAATATTAAATGACAAATGAATAGACTATGCTTAAAAACCTTAATTTACAAGCATTAGACTAATAAATAGCCTGGATTTATAGCAAATGATTAGAAAATGTCAATCGACTGGTCCAGATTTCCACCCTGCTCCTTTTTAGCATCCCCTGTACCATGATTCTAGATCTTTCTGTAAAGTGCTTGCCCCACAGAATGTCCCAGTGCATTTCTAAGGCCCCACCCCAATTAGGGACCCCAGTGGAGTGCATTTCTAAGGCCCCATCCCAATTATGGTCCCCAGTGGAGTGCATTTCTAAGGCCCCATCCCAATTATGGTCCCCCAGGAGACATAATTTGGCACCCTGGACAGAAATTGGATATCTATCAAATCACTAGGCATAGCTAATTTTGCCACCTTGGCAGACATTTGTAAGTCAAATATAATAATATCTGCACTGAGTTTGTTGTAATTTATTGTCTATCAAGCGTTACAAATTAATTGTATTATGTATTATGTAATGGATTAAAATAATAACATAGGAATTATAAATATTGTATTTAAGAGATAATTGCACTTACATTGCAAGGACACAACAAATAATAATAGTGTCATTATAACTTGGTGTATTCATTTTAAATTTCATTCAGTGAAGAACAGTGAATTTAAGTAATGGAATTAAGTTAATTCATTGAACTATAAGATATGTTTAATTTCTTTCATTCATAGTTTGTTTTGAAATTTAAATAAGATGTGCGTGTTGACGTTTTCTGTAATGGCTGTGTGTGTGTTTGTGTGTTTAAGTTATTATTTTGCTTGTCCAGGATGCATGTGTGCGAGTGTTCATGTGCTTTCAAGATAACGTCATTTAAAATGTAACCCATTCTCCAACATTTCATTTCAGCACAACAGTCATTTAACTTATGTTACGTATTTTTACGGATGTTTGCCTTCATCATAAATTCATATTAATTACATCGTGTTAAAGTCCTAAACATGTCATGATTTATTGTTGTAAAGTCATTCTTTAACCATGCTTCCACAATAGGAACACTTGTACTTTATGTTGACTAATGATCACAATACTCAACTTTAATGTTCATCTTCTGAATCATCGCTAATTAACATAAATGCTTAGCAATTAACCACGTTAGTTTTTGTTTGCAAGTACATAGATATAGGACACGAGTTGTCATTTCATACCATTTTTTTTTTAACGAGTTCAGGAATTTTGTTAGTAAGCGAGCCTGTGGCGAGCTTACTAACGAATTTCCTGGACGAGTTTAATAAACTATGGTATAAAATGACAACTAGTGTCAGATCTTTTTTATCACATGCTTTTAAACGGGAAAAGACCTTTCTAATTTTACCAAAATATGTTGATAAATCCTAAAAGTTGTGTATTGGCATGACGTAATTTCATGCTCACGACGTCATTTCACCGATTGGTCAGTCAAAGAATATCTAGAATATATGAAAACGTTCAGAATGTTATCTTACACACGTGTAACACATGTGTAAGATAGAAATATTCGTAATGGTTGTATTACACAGGAGACAAGGTATAGCATGTGATAATAATATGTTTTCTTTTGAAACCTTAATTAAATGCATTTAAATTATAAAACTCAAGAATAATGAATTTGTTATAAAATTTAAGTAAATAGTCCGCACAGGCTGATCCAGGACGGCACTTTCCGCCTAAAAAGTGGATTTATGGTTAGAAGAGACTTCTTTGAAACAGAAAATACCATAAAAGCGGAAAGTGCCATCCCGGATTAGCCTGTGCGGACTGCACAGGCTAATCCGGGATGACACTTAACGCCCGTGCATTAAGTCCAGTTTTCCCACGTCACGCCTCATATGAAATATTACCGAGTCATACAAATTTAATAGCATTTTTTTTGGCGAGAAACCATTTGTAGATATTTTTTACTAATACAAGTTGGATTCACAGGAAAACAAAAACAACAACCTCATCTTCACGGTTAATGAAAGAAAATGACAAATTAGAATATGTTGCCTTCTTAAACTGTTTCAATACAGTCTAAAACTCTAGTTGATATTCAGTTATGGCTATTCTTGGCAGCATTCTTATATCAATTTCATAAACCCCAAACATTTGTACAATAAATGTATATCACAATTAATGCTTTTATTTCATGTGTGAAACTGTTTCCTTTGTAATTTCAGGAAAACCCTGCATCCCCGAAGGATTCCCCAAGGTCACAGACATTACCCATAATTCCATCACATTGTCGTGGCTGTCACCAATGAACTCTGGGACAATTCTAGCCTATCAGGTGGAGTGTTGCAGCGTTAAGGAACGCAAATGGCGCATAATCACAAGCACCTGCCAGGGAACAACTTACCGCGTGAAAAACTTGGTCCCTGAAACTGTTTACATGTTCCGTGTTCGGGCAGAGAATATTTGTGGGCAGAGCAAGCCCGGTCACCTGTCTGAGGAAGTTCGGACCCGCCCGGAACCAACAAATTTCCTGGAAGAGAAACCGATGAAAAAGCTTGTCCGAAGGCATAGTCACTATTTGAAAATTGATGATGGAGTGAATAAGTTATTGAACAGGACTGAAGAAGATCAGGTGGATTCTACAAACAGTGTAGGTAGCATTCCATTCCGTAGGAACAGCTTGCGTGGGTCGCTGCCAGCAGGTTACCGAACAAAACGCAGCTCTGTTAGCAGTGTGTTACCAGGAGCCAATACAAAACGTGAAAGTATGTCCAGTCTCAAGGAATTGAAACGTTCCTTTGAAGAGTCCTCGATACCAGAGGAAGAGGGACTAAACTTGAAACGTATTTCAACATCGTCCACAGAAGCATCTTCATTGTTTTCATCGAATTCAATGACTTCTATTGTCGAAGATGAAGAGTTAAGGATCTTGTACGGACAGACCGAGTGTCATGTGTGTAGTGATAATGATGACGCGTATTCGACAGCGAACTCTCAGATCACAACCAGCTCTGGATTCTCAAGTTCCAGTAGTCGATCATCCAACAGTTCGGGACATGTGTATACGCATAATGCTTTAGTTCACCATTCACATACGATGCCAATCATCGAAAACGATGGTCCCAGCTACATGCATGCATCAATATCAGACGATAACAAAATGGACATGCTTTCAAATCCAGACAAAAATTGCAATAAAACGAGTCCCAGTAACTGTTCACGTTTACAACATCAAAATTGTGGAAATCCGAACTCTGGTAAGACAATATTTGAAATTTGTGATAATGAGATCTGGAAGGGGCGAATTGAACATACAGGTGATTCTAATAGTGACAGTGTTCATCGGAACCAGCAAGACGTGAATAAGAACTATGGAAACTCTCTCGACTTGAGATCATTACGGAACATGTTGAACTCGCAGGACATGCTTGTGAAAACGTTGGACACTTCGTCATGTACCTACGACAACTTCAGGACTAGAACTCACTGTGCCATTAAGGAATCGGATGAGGAGATCACTGTGGATATTGTTTCTACAATATGAATATAATGTGCTTTTTTATTCTAAGTAATTTGCAGTTTTATTTCTGTGTGAGTTAGACGAAAATGCATAAATATCACCTGTATACATGTTTTGTTTCTCCAAAAATGGTGTTTTCACAATAGGTATTACCAAATGATGTTTTTTGTATTTGTAAATGTATTTTTCACTTATAGTTGGTTTGAATACAAACATAATTTGAAATGTTGTTTCTGATCTGAAATTGACATAATATATATCGCATGTTTATGCTGTTCCATAGAAAAATATAGCACAATACAAATGTTTGTTAGTGTATGCTGTTTGAACAATATAGGTGATTGACTGTGACCTTGAGATTTTCTTGTTATATGCTTTAGATAATAGAGTTATCTTTCCGTTTTGTTGAGGTGGTCTAATATGATTTGCTGTAAATATTTGTATTCTTATTTATAAACAGTCGATAGCTAAACAATCTATGAATAAGTAATAATCAATAATTTCTCTCTATTTCTCTTATTACATATCGATATTTCTAACGGGAGACAATAACATTTACAACGATGACCTCCCTTTTGTAAGGGAGGTAATTTGTAATTATTTATTTGCTGATTATTATGATCTCCAATGTTGTTTTGTTTACTGGTGCTGCTTACCAAATATATCACTACCAAAATAAAATGTTTTGAACTATAACTTGATATGTGTTTTCATTCTTCAAGACACTTTCTTAATGATACCATTCCAACATTTTACTGTACATCAGTATGTCAATAAAATTATTTAACCATAGTTTTTATACATAACTCAGAAAGCACAACATATATAACATTCTGAGAAGTAAAAATGTATCTAAAACTTTATGAAGTGTATGAGAATGTTGTCACATTTTGTAGAACAAAATTAATGCCAAGTATAACAAACTCTGTAGACGTAGCAATTGTAGATAGCTTTTCAAACAGTTTCTTATCCAAACAAAAATGTGACATTTGAATTGCAACAATTGATTGATTCCATTCGTGAAATGCTTAGCTTAAAGTATTAACATTCTTTGACAATGTTTTGAAGAACAAAAATTAAGACTTTGGTCTAAATGTAACCAAACAAAACGGCAAAAGTGGCCCCGGAGTGGCATATAGGAGACAACACGAGGCGGTAGTTAATAATCAATTTTTTACGATTCTGTTTCATGATAACATAGTTTTAATGTCATACACAGGAATGATAGTCGTAGATAGATCATGCTTTAATTTCTCCACTTCAAAAATGAATTCTGCGGTTGTTTATGTGTTTGTGAACTATTCATGATAAGAATTTCAATTTGGAGCAAATAATTGACATGCTTCCTGATAAAATGTCTTGAGAGAGATATAAAAAAGTTAATGCGCAAAGTACTAGCACTTGGATTTATGTCTTCTTGGTTATAACGATGGTAGCCTCAATAAATTTGATGCTTAGAGGAGGCAAAACATTTAGGTTGAATTTTTTGGAGCATTTTGGGCAAGAATTTTACATATTGACATTGAACATATATTAAAAGATAATTATGTACAGATAATCAGCATGTAATTTGCATTCAAAACAAATACTTTTTGGGACATGTGCATATGTTCATTGAAGGTGTTATTACTTGGTATCTTGTATCCAGTGATAGGATTGGATGATTTGGGTTTTGCCCCCCCCTCTTTCCCCCCCCCCCATCATATCAACAACAACAACACTCTCCATCTATGGCACAACACTATCTGTTGCACTACAGGCACGTTTGCACACTTAAATCAGGGCTTAAGAGTTAAGAAAATTGATCAATTAGCATCCAAGATTAAAGTGGTTTTGCTCTCAAAAGACTTACGGAACTGTGTACTACATTTCCTGTTTAATTTTATGCCAAGATTATGCGCAGAGAGAAAAAAATCGGTCCTTTTAAATGGGAGTTAACAGACAGGAAATGACACTTGAATGGTCCTTGAGAAAGAAGATTGTATACGCTGCGAGTCATAAAGTGGCCTTAAAAACTAGAATCTGTGATAAAAAAGGGCTAAGGTCTAGCTGACATGTAGGTCCCAGTGTTTACATGTATGTATGTATGTATTTTTGAAGTTTATGAGGTCCTTCCGCACCTAAGCTGCATTATGTGAGGACCCTGGGGTGTGTCCCAGCACCCGGCTTACTGTTGAATCACTTGAATTCGCGGGGTACATATTTCGCGCAAATGTGATTGCGGACATAGTCGCACGGTCTTAAATTAGCGCAAACACGATTTGTGATTCATGTTTTACAAACAAATACATATCGTTTGATCGGTGTAACGCCCGACTCTGCTGAACGCTTCTAGAGGGCCTTATCATGACAGCTTGTTTATGGCAATAAACAATTGTATCGGTACTGGATTAGGCTTTAATTAATTGATAACAGGGGTCCACTTCTGGACAACAGGGGTCTAAGAATAATACGAGACCATAGATAACTAATATCATAACGTGTCAGACTGACAACTTTTTGTTAGTTGAATGCCGACTTATATATAGCGTTCCACATCGGGTGGGGGGGGGGTACATAATCTTTACTCATAGCGTTCCACATCGGGGGGTGGGGGTACATAATCTTTACTCAATATGTCAACTTGTGAAAACATACTGTCATCTTTTGCATCTTCTGCACATGACCTATTATTTACCAAATTTCATTTTGTTCATAGCAATCAGTGCATTATTTTTTCAAATAGATCATTCTTATAAATTACCCGATATTTAAACAAGGAAAATTATTAATAAAAAACATTCACATCACGATATTCACATATCTAACTGCATTTGTTTATGAACGACTGCCTACATACATTATGAATAAACGGGTAATCTCTGGAGGTGTTTTTAAATTATTAAATCGGTAAATATTTGCAGTGGTCATACATTCGCGCAATGGCTGTGGTGCGAAAAGCGCGAAAATTAGACCACCGCCTGAAAATTAGTGATTCCACAGTAATTTACTTTTACACTCATTGAAAGTTGGGACAAATTTTGAATCATAGCTGCAATTTCCAGCTATTTATCTTTTAGTGAAATATTTTTAATTTTGGTGGGTCCTTGTGCTGTGGGGGGAAACCGGAGGAAACCCCACCTGTCCGGTGTGGTGACCACCAACCAAACTCGCGCTTAATGGGGAGCGAACCCGGGCAGCCTAGGTGAGAAGCGAATGTACCAACCACTGCGCTAGCCGGACAGCTGGTTAGCATGTAGGTCCCATTGAGTATTGAACTACCAGAATAGCGCCCCCACAATTCCTAACAACGGCAGATGTAGATCCTATTCAAAGCAGAACTACTTGTTTGCCCCGAAAAGTCAATAGTAAAGTTATGTGTTTATGTTAAAGCAGGTTTGGGTTGAATGGCAACAGGTGTGTGTCACCAGTCAGATCAAGGCATGCAAACCATCCATGCGTTTCTTTATGCTCTCTTTAAGCTTTTGATATCCTTTCATGGAAAGTACACCCGCATTAGCAAAAGTCTACTTTAATAGCTTCACTTTAAATCTTTTATTAAACTATTTGATAGGATCTGTTATATGTGCATCACTTCCCATGGCTTGCCTTATTTAGGTTTTGGGCCCAAGGCCATTGTGATAAAATCTTCAATGAATCTATTAAATATCGACAATATCCAAACCTGTGGGTATTCGGCGGCCATGCAAGTTTGTCTCGTGATAAGTACATTGGCACCTTTAAGGTCAAGTTTCCGCAATATATCAGGATGGTGGTCTAACTGGATTATTGTTTAAATACTTCAATATCCTTTTAATTGAAAATCTGTCTAGAAAATTTGATTAAAAACTGTAGTGATTACTTCCACATTGACAACTTGATGTATTCATTAGTGAACTTATCCATTTTTATCTTATACTTAGTGGAGCAAAACATTGTATAAATAGCCTTGTGACCAATACTTAACTCTTTTTTGTTATTGGCTTTTGTTTTGTATCATTTATTAATTATAGTACAAATAATTTCATTTAGATAAAATAGTTTAAACAGAAAATCACATGTTTGTTTCAAATGTTGTTTCATTAGTCATTCCACGTGTTTTACTTACCTTCCACCATAAATCGATAAAAATTTCCCGCTAAATATAATCGGTAGTAGTGACATGCAATAGGAGGATATTTGATCATTTAACGATCATGAAAGTCCAATGTTACACCTTGAAATTGATAACGAGTTGGTGACTCATTGAAGAGGTATTTCCGTGTGAATAATAATAAATAAGAGGCAAGTCAGTCATTGTTATTATCTGACCAGGTCAAGTAGCGTAGTCTCATTCAACGTTGTAGCCTTGTGAAATCAAACGTAAAAGTAAATCAGATACGATTTTAATGAATCAGAAGATTAAAATTGACTTTGTCGGTATTTATTGGTTCGGTTGCTGTTTTGTTGTAACTGACAGTGATTTGTGGTATGTGCAAAATAGCATTGCCTATCCCATGCGAAAGTGAGCTTGGTTTTAAATATAAATTTAGTGTGGCTATTTTAACGACTGAGCTAATCCAATAAAAATGTCTAAAAAAGATATAACAACTGAATATGAATAATACTATATCAGCTGTTTTGAATTATTACATGATTAAATTAATAGGATATATTTATCTTTTAATATACAACCAAAAGTGATACTATAGTTTAAATTGTTAACAGAATATATAGAGGATATGTTGGTTTTGGTAGAATGTTGATTTTAATTCACGAGTGATCATAGAAATATATATTTCCTCTGATCATGAGTGAATCAGTGGACGTCCGCAATAATTAATCTCACAGCTTTCGCAAACATTTTACTAATAAAATATATTAACTAATGTCTGATGTTTGTAAATTACCATATGTCTATGTACGGGGTTCGGACTGTCTGAATACTCTTCATTTGGAGATTTGGAAATATCACAGGCGAATGTTCTCCTGTACTATAAGTACACAATCTTTAACTACACACAACTCGAAGTTTCAATGGCTAAAAGGTTCCTTGCCGGTCCCTTAGACTTCGACCCATAGGGAGACGACTGTATGTTAGTATTGCCAGCAATATTGTAAAATGGCCTGATGTGGAATGAAGTCCCGTTGTTTCCCATCCTGATAAGATATGAAGCATGTCGTGGGAAACCCAGGCTTAATGCATGTGCGTAAAGTGTCATCCCGGATCAGCTTGTGCAGTCCGCACAGGCTAATCCACGACAAAACTTTCTGCCTACTGTGGATTTATGTTTAGAAGAGACTTCCTTGAAACAGAAAATAGCATAAAAGTGGAAAGTGTCGTCTGGGATTAGCCTGTGCAGACTGCACAGGCTAATCCGGTACGACACTTTATGCACATGCATTAAGCCCGGGTTTCTTACGACATGCCTCATATATATCAGCTTCCCAGACGAGTGGTTTGACACATAGATATGTGTGCACTGGTGCTGAGGTAATGGTACAATGTAGGAGTCTGAACTCCCAATGAAGCTGATAGACAAGCGGACAGCGATAGACAAGTACTGGACAGCGATTTCATTAAAAGTTTATTTGGTGAGAAAACATCCAGCTTCCACCACTTGACATTTCTCCGACCCCCTGAAACGTGTTAGGATGCATAGGATAGACAGGACATGTGGACTGCAGCCTACTTAAGTACAGAATAATAAAATAATTGAATTAATGCGGACCGACTGTTCATCACGTAGGAAATTGTTCTCCTTTGTAAGGTAGTCTGCCCTAAAAACTTGAATAACTTGATTAAATGTTTCCATAAATTGTTTACCTTTAATATAATTATTACTTGCAAATAACTACTTTATTACTTATGACTGAGCATATTTTGTTACTTTTTAAACAGCTAAGGATATTAATGAAACTTAAGGAAATGGGAAAAGATACAATGATTACTAAAGAAAGCAATATTTTAAAACGCCAGCACAGGTTAGTGCATTTCAGTCAACAAGTTCACTGCATATTGAGGTTTGATAATTGATTTTATTTGCTGGTAACTTAATCAGCTGCTATCTTAATCAGGGATTAAAGTTTGAAGCCAGGGAACCTAGGCCTATGCCTGTGGAAAATTGGACAGATGGAATCAGCTGATAAAAGGGATTTAAATTTTGAAATTAGCAAGTCTGGACAAAACTGGTCACAGGGTAAGGCTCATAGTCCGACAAACTCACAAATTCTGCCTCGCACAACCACTCATGTGCCAGCGAAAATGGTGTTCAAATAAACCAAGTGAAACTCTACAAGGCCATTGAAATAAGTCGAGATACGCTGACATTGTAAAAACTGTCTCAGACCAAACATGGTCCCTCTCCAAACCAACACCTGCATCGCTGAAACATCCGGTGTGATTTAATTAGTTACCCGAGACTCAATGGTAAGATCAATAGAATATCTTTCACTGTAAGTGTATTTTAAATGTCTTTCAGGTATTTCAAAAGTATTTATTTTTACTTTGCGTTCTGTAAATTAAAAACAAAAAAAGAAAAACCAAGTTTATTTTATGCCTGGTGTGTAAAAAATATGTTGTTAAAAGTTGGTTGAAACAGTATTTTGTTCAAGAGGACCATGCATGTGATGTGGCACAAAGTGACAAATAGTACAAACAATAATATTATGGATGTTGTTGAAAGTTGATAAATCATTTGTATATTTAACACTTATTTAGACATATAAAAACATTTTTGTAATATTTTTTAAATAAAATTGATATTCATTTTGTGTGTTACTGGTATCAAACAAATAACTCTGCTAAAAAAAAATGAATAAGTAATTCAATCAAACACCTGTATTGGTAATCAATTAAATGAGTTTTTTAATAATCAGTTAATGTGACGATTGGATCGAATGGCACATCAAACCATGATAGATTGTGATCATTGATGTTAATCAACAAATAAATGATTTGTTTACGGAGTGGCACATTTCAAAATGGCTGGCATACACACATGACCCTATTTGCACAATTTCTTTTGAACAGGTATCAAATTTAAGGACAGCTGTTAACCAAGGAGATAAGTTTCTTGAATTGTACAAATCTGGATGGTTGATGAAGGATAATTGGGTATTTGATGGCATTTTAATACTAGGGTATATTTGTTGTATAATTTGGCTCTCTTTCATATCAGGCTTTTAAAGTGACCTAGTTACATTTGTTTCCGTTTTAGGGAAGTTTCTCCTGACATAGGCTAAATTGGCTTTGTGCTGGAATTTTATCATGTTGTCTCCCGATTGTACTGTTTGAAGTACTGTAAGATTATTAAAATGAAAATAACAGTTTTATCATAGTGTGATGAAAAGTAGTTCCCCAAATTACCTTACTCTCTAAGGACCTGAGGTCACCTGAAAGATGTTCGTGTTCAATTGTCAGGGTTCGACCTTAACGCGTGTCCGTCGGTCCGTGACCTGTGATTTTTTTGCTCGAACAGGTTGTCTTCGAAGGATGAACGGTCCGGTGACCAGTTGTTTTTAAACTTGTTCCAGCTGTGTAATTCGTTAATTACCTTTTGTGATTGAGAATACAGGGAACCGTCTGAGATGATAATAATAGTTGAACAACATATTCCTTTTTGGACACAGCAATAATTTATTGTTGTTTTTGCTTTTACACCAGGCACTTTAAAATTGTTTCTATTAAAAAGCAATGGAAGTGAACAAAATTAAAGTCTAGGTTTCCGCATTGTGGTATTGATTGCAAAACATTAAGGAAGGATAGCCCAATGAAATGAGGATAAGTAATTAACCAATTATCTTTTTAATTGCTGTTATTGTATTTTTATTGCTCAGTACACGAAAAGGCATGGATGTCAAATTTATGTCAAGTTCAAGAAGTTGATATCTCATCTTTATTTTAGAAACGATGTTTTTACAACATTTTGAGCGAAAATATGTTATATAATGAATAATAGATGTTAATGTTTGCTCAATATATTTTCCGATTTCAATTCTGAGAATCATTTTGTTTTTAAACTATTGTATGCACTATGCAGTTCGATGTGTTTTTATTATCGGGACCAGTTCATACGGTATTGGACCAGTAGGCTTTGAAGGTAGCCGGTCCTGTGGACCACCACTTCCCAAAAGTGAAGGTCAAACCCTGATTGTCCTTTTTGCCAGTGATTTAGAAGCTTCCTATAAATATCATGAAAGTGAAAGTAGCCGATCTGTGGTGTAGTGTTAACATCATGGATTCGCAACCCAGTGGTCACAAGTTTGATCCCCTGCTATGAATAGTCGAGTGTTCTGTCCTCAGACAGCTCTTGTTCAGATAGTTCTGAAAAGAAAATATGTATTTATATTGACAGTTAAGTACATTGGGGTGAAATTGCTGGCGACAGTACATGCCTTTGCTATCTACAAGAGACTCAACAACTCCACAAGTTGATTGGGAAAGTCATGACCCGGTCCTGTGAGAGTGATTGTCTTTAATTCCTGCTTGTGAAGGTGTATGGTCCTTTGTTGGCAATGATTTTAATGACTGCACATTCATTGTTCACTTCTCTGCAAGGGTTACTCAAGAGTGTAACCACAAATCAAGTTCCATTACATTTTTAAACCTTGTTCAACCCCCTGGCTTGACTTATAAGTGACTGGTTTGGAGATTCGGCTGTGATTTCTGCACTTCCTGGCATTAGAGTAGAGCAGATTAGAGCTATGAAGATTGTTGAAGGCATTGGCATGTTACAACATCAAACAGAATTGTGTACAAAAACTGGTGAATATTGTTTGGTTTAAACCTATTTATTTTTAGCTCGATTGCATCGAAAGCCTAAGGCTTATTGAGACACTCTCAAGTCCGTTTCCTGGGTAGAACCAGTACTTGGTGTCTTTGGGGGAGATCTTGATTACACTCCCAGAAAGGGGATTGAACCCGGTACCTCCCGATCGCTCAGCGGACACTACGCCACCGCGACCGATTGTTTGAGTGTTTGTGTTATTGCATGTCCCCAATAATTTATTTAAATGACATTTACCTTTAAAACATTTGAAGGTTTGGTGAATACAAATGGAATGTGCTTTAAATTTGCATATTATCAACTAGATATTTCTATCTCTTTCATGCACTTTTGAAACGTGTTTCAATAGGTACTGATTTATAATGTATGGCAATCTTGCATCAACTACATATGAGACGTGTGGTAGGAAAATCGGGTTAAATGCATGTGCGTAAAGTGTCGTCCCGATTAGCCTGTGCAGTCCGCACAGGCTAATCCAGGACAGCACTTTCTGCCTACAGTGGATTTATGTTTAGAAGAGACTTTCTTGAAACAGAAAATACCATAAAAGCGGAAAGTGCCGACCTGGATTAGCCTGTGCGGACTGCACAGGCTAATCCGCGACGACACTTTACGCACATGCATTAAGCCCTGTTTTCCCACGACACGCCTCATATGTAATCTATTTAGTACCGCTTCTATTCACATTATATATCTACCCAAGGACTCTTAAGCTCGAACTGAGTTTTGGTTAAACTTATTGTCCAATGAAAACTATTTTGCAAACATCCTTCGGTTGCTATTGGCCTTATTTTACATTTAGACTAAAAATAAGTTTCAGACCTGTTTTATATAGGTATAGGACCAGTAGCTCTATGATTATTTCAAAACTTTATGTAGTGAATTTTTAACAAGTCCACCGGGATTCTCTCCCATTTGGCCATCGCCCCCAGAAGGGGGATAGTGCAAGATACAGGAGATGCCCCATTCCAGAAGTAACCCTGGGCCTTTTAGTGCCCAGTGTGAAGCACCTAGTACACAGCACCTCGGTTTAACGTCTCATGCCAAATACTAGTTAGTAGGTTACGGTGTAGCGGGTAATCGAACCTGCGACCCCAGGGTTGTGAAGCTAGTGCGTTACCACTTAAGACAGTCGGATCTGCTACAAAACTTTGTTTTATTATCATACTTATTTTTAAAATACAATGTTGATCAATGAAAATGTTTGTTTCATCAAATAATTATGAACGCTGGATATGATTGGCTAATAGTTACAAATAAACTAAGTTTGGGTTTAAGAATGGTTGTCTTCATGGCGTCAAGTCTGGTAGACATTTTGCTATGTGCTATAAGTAATTAGTCATTCACTCATTATTAACGCCAGTTGACAATAAACATGATTCTTACCCGAGCATTATGTTCAAATGACAATATAATTGTTTAGGAATATCGTATCTTGGGATTTTACTTTTCATGGCAAATTAATTTCCAAAAGAAAACACTGACAGAGGACGCCTGGCAATGGAAGGTGGAATAAAAGAAATAGATTTTCAGATATATTAGATTATTTTTACGTTTTGTCTGAAATGGGTGAAAGTACGCATGAAAAAAGTCCTATTGTACATGAGGTGTTACGTCTTGTAATCCACTAATAGGTTGATAATAAATCGGACGGTTTATTGTCTTCTGTTACTGAAGGCATTCGTATTTGTTTTAAGATAAAATCAGTAAATAAAATGAGTATGATTTATAGTGAAACTTAACCCCTTTTGCTTGTGGAACAAAGTGAGTATTCTGTTACCTCCAATTGAAATATTGCCCCAACGTATATTTCAAATGGCAAAAAAACGTCAACTGAGGAGACACGCGGTTTCAAAATTGCTCTGTTAGCTGGTTTTGAAAGGGTTGTTTGTAAAAACAGTGCATTAGATTAAAATCCTTGCATTCTTAAGTGTCATGCAGTTTTTTGGTACGAATAATAAAGACAAAACAGTGCACAGCAAAAATGCTCCTGGTATTTCCTGATAAGATGTTGATAGCCCCAAAGAGACAAAAGGAGCCACAAGGTGAAAAAGTGCAGAAAAGAACAAAAATAAAAAATCAAGTCCTGTAGCTCACTTAAATATTTACAACTTCAGCTTAGGGAAATTATTCTTATAAATTATTCTTTTAAATGAATACTGTTGAAAAAAACGTATAAGGCAAGCTTTTTACCAAACATGCTGTGAAATTGGGTTGCCTCTCACTATTCAGTGCAACAAACTTTCGTTATTATGTTTATTCCACATTTGCAGTCTATTACACATTTTGTTTAATTTGTAAGAAAGCAAACAAAACCTACAATGTGTTTTTAAATAAATGCTAAGGCCAGCTGTAGTATTACAGGTAGTTGAAGTCTCTTGTCAGATATTAAATACCTTAAACTAAAAAAGAGCCTTTGATGTTGCTACTGCTGCATTTTGTACCATATCTCTGTATTTGTGTAGTATTCACATGAAAAACTTCAATGGATTTATTAAGGATGTCTGCATAGCATTTTAGTGCCTTTAATGTTGAGTAAACTGTGAACAACTGTTCTGTTACAATTAGGCCAACAGTTTTTTATGTTTTGTTTTAGGGGAAAAAAATACATTATAATTTAAAAGAGGTGCATTTTTGTATTTTCCATCTGAAGACATTTTTTCTTGAAACCTCTTTAAAGACATGCTAATTTAAAAGTTAATTCATTAGTTTTTGAAACTCTTTAAATAAGTATTTGAACAGATACAATTATTACTTCATACTTTTCCAAACATTTATATTTATATGTCCTTGTTACTAGTACATGTGCTATGAATAAAATTCCAAGTCGGCGGGGAAATTATAAATAAAATTCACAATGGTTACTTTTATTTTTAATTGTTATTGTTGAAAATTAGGGTAGGGATTCACGTAAAACAAAAGATAAAAATGTTGGCCTTATGGGGTTTGAATATCAGCTCTTAAAAGAAAACTGTTCATTTATCCGCCCATGATTTTTAACAAGTGATTTCCTATGACTACTTTGTTATTAAAATTTCAATGACATCCTGTTAATTGTCGTGTCTGAAACAAGTCATTATGTATGTTTCATGTGATTTACAGGGAAATTAAAGAGACGTTAATTGTTTGTGTTAATTGGTTTAAAGATATCAGTTAGTGATTTTCATTAGGTGGTATTTCTTATCGATTGTTCATTGTGACTTACCAGGACCTGAACATGTATGTCCATTATTTGTAGTATACTCACATTAGACTTTTCGTCATTCTGTTTTAATTTATCTCTATTTATTTTTTATTTATTGCAGTGATTAGACAATAATGATTCAAGCAATATGTATTTGGCAAAGATTGGTCATATAAAAACCAAATGTCCACATAAACTAAAATACTTATTTGTTAATATTGCAAGGGAGACAACTTTAGTAAGTTTGCAAGCCAACAACAGTATGAGTTGTCTTACATGTTCAAATCTATTTATTGTGCACAATTGAGAGCTTTATCATTTGTTCATTATTGAATAAAAAATGTGTGAGTTATAACTTGTAGTATAAATAAGTTCATTTATGATTTTACAATGTTTTCATGTTAATGACAATGGTTAAAACTAAGAAGTTTGCTTTTTTATCGCAGTAAAAAAAATGAAAAAATTAAATATGTATACTTAATTAAAATACTAAAGTAATTCATTGAAAACAAATTATATACTTACTTTAAAAACTGAAGTTAATCATTGAAAAAAAAATATTTATATACTTAAACAATTTAAGTAATCATCATCGGTTACATTGCACAACCATAGTACTAAATAAATAATAACAGACGGTGAAAATGTATAACATACCCATTGATGCTTTAGTGATTCCAATTAATTATATAGATTTTTTTGGTGGACAAATGCCAGGAAATAATTATGGAAACATAATACAAATTATGAAAAAGGTTGTTTATAGAAAACAATCAATATGATAAATTGGCTCACTCTAAGCAACATTTGGTTACTGTAATCGTCTAATGGGACTTATATAAATAATTATAACATGACACACGCAGAATTTTCTATAGAAAAAAAAACAAAATTCACTGTTGCTAAACTACCAATAAACAACCTGAAAAAATAGTTCCAAAACTGTAAAATATTGTTTTCATTGTAATTGTAGAAAATGTTGTCAGGTCATGTTAGAATTGAAATAATTTTGGCATTATCATTGTTTATCGGCTAATAAACACTGATTTGTTGTTCTGATGTGGTATATTAAATAATTTTTAATATTTAATTAATATGCATTAAAATTCTTTGACTCACATGTCTTGGGGGAATTAACTCAATACTTAATTACTTTTAACAATATTATTTAATAACAAAATGTACCCATACATTTACAAATTATTAGTTTCTACTATTAACGTGGTACGGATTTCCATAGTTATCTATCTGACTAACATGTGTGTAGTAGTACATTTTTATCGAGTGCACCGGGATTCTCTCCCATATGGCCATCGCCCCCAGAAGACTCGTTAGTTGGGTTACGAGGGATAGTGCAAGATACAGGAGAAGCCCCGTTCCAGAGACGACCCTGGGTCTTTTAGTGCCCGGTGTGAAGCACCTAGTACACTGCACCTCGGTTTAACGTCTCACGCGAAAGACTAGTTAGTAGGTTAGGGTGTAGCGGCTGTCTAACATTCAAATTTGATTCCTATATATACCCACAATTTTGGTGGCATGTAGTTACTTGCTTTTAATATGTTAACACTTGTTTCAATAATCTTAGAAAAGCATAAGTGAACCTACAAACTGTGAACAAACAATGAGATCATTGCAAGTTATTAGTTCAGTGAAACTGGCAAACAACAAGTTATAATCTACATTTATGTTTCTAAATATTAAAGGGACCTGTTCACAGATTGACGAATTGACAATTTTAAACTTTTTGTCACGGATTCCGAAAATGAAAGAACTATGAATACAAGGGAGCAAAATAACACTACAGACCTAGAAATATACTGTAAAACCGTTTCGTTTATGAGTAATCTTCAGTTGAAATTGATAAAATTATAAAGCGTTTGTAACGCTAAACGATGGAATAATTTGGAGTGTTTCTGTTGTTTTCGTTGAAATATTTGACAACACGTGGAACACTTACATTAATTTAATAATGCAGGATGACATATAAAAGTCTGATTGGCCAAGCAGTTAAGGCGATAGCCTTTTAATCCACAGGTCCCAGGTTGGAACCCCGGTCGGATCAATTTTTTTTTCTTTTTTGTTCTAAATACTTTTATAGTTATTATACTTGAGCTTTTTTATTCCAATGCTATACTTGAGCTTTTTAGTTCCAATGCCATACTTGAGCTTTTTTATTCCAATGCCATACTTGAGCTTTTTAGTTCCAATGCTATACTTGAGCTTTTTTATTCCAATGCTATACTTGAGCTTTTTAGTTCCAATGCTTACATCTGTCAATTTAAGACATTAAATGGTATACTTAAAAAAATGCGAAAATTAAAGTCCCTTTAAATATGTTTCTAAGTATTAAATTTCTTACACTGTATTAGATATATGAAATTTATCACAAGGACTTAAAAACTAAATTAAACAGGTCCAACTTTGTCCTTGTGATAACTTCTTCACTTTCTCTGCGGTTTTAAAACAAAGCTACATCAATATTTTTCATAAATTTATTTACATGTATATTTTAACGCATGTAGAAGACTGTCATTCCAGAAAACAGTTAACTGTAACACAGTTATGTATTAATTAAAAGGACTACTCATTTAAACATTATAGATTCAAAGGGGGGTAACTCATATTAGTTGTATGCTTGCTCACTGTAGTTGTCTCCCCTATTGAGTGAATTTCCATGGTCACAGCTCAACAGTTTGAAATTTTGCTTGAGGCTGTTGTACAATTTATTAATGTCTGACAGATGTCATGAAAATGATTTCCTTTCATTTTCAGTTTTGACTTCCCAATCATGTAACAATCCTTATCATGGGATGGCCAAATGTTTCAGTTGTTGAGAATAGTACTTGGGGGCACAAAATGTTAGTAATTGTGGATTGTATAATTTCTTACCATGTATATTACTTAGGTGCAAACAAATGTAGGTAATTGTGGAATGTATAATTTCTTACCATCTTTATGCAACAGTTTTCATCTGACAATCAGCCCATTATGACACATGCAACATGCCAAAAACAAAGTACACAATGGAAATCATGGATAAAAACAAGCACAACAACTTCTATTAAAAGTGTTTGTGCTTGTTAAGATTTCCATAATATCATTTTGTCCTGGACATTTGCAAGTGTAGTTGGCATTATTCTTTAGCAATAGATGTTAACATGTCACTAATTGTTGAATTGCACTTTTCTTTTTATCTGTTGTTGGTGATTTTGTAACAATCCCTTGTTAATGATGTAGGTGCACAAATCTCCAGTTAATGAGGCCAATAGAGAATGTATGCCAGTTAAAGATGGCAATGTCGATGGCATTATTAGGACACTAGGTGGTCCATTGGTCCCCCATCCATGCGATAATGGAATACCGTAACAATGCCTTTGCTCAGTATGTGACAAAAATGTGTATACATGCTAAAAATGTATATAAATGCCCAGTACAACATCTGGTGCATTTTAATTCAAGTTGAAAAGGGCTGTTAACGGTCAATCTGTCCTATATAACCTGTGTTAAAGTCCACATAAATGAGGTTAAATTGCAGTTAATTTCAGGGTGGAATTTGTCTGACCACTGTAGAACTGGGCTTTGGTCTCCATTAAGAGTTACCCAGTAATTTCAGGAAGGAACTTATCTGTATAACTGGGCTTTTGTCTCCATCCGGAACTATGCTTTATGGTGGGGTAGATATTTTAATGGAACTTTGTTGAGAAGAATGTGAAGAAAGTTTAGGAGTTTTGTTCTATCATTTAAATACTTTATAATGCTTATATGGGAGGCTTACTAGAAGATGGTTCTCGAAAATTCATATTTGTGATGGTTCTGTGTTAAAATTGTGCAATTGTTGAATTAAATGACAAAAGGTTGTGTGTTTTTTGTTAAAAGGGTTTCGTTTGTTTGTTTGTTAAATTGTTTGGATTTTTCGCCGTATTCAACAGTATTTCAGTCCTATGACGGCGGTCAGTTAACCTACTCGCACTTTTCCTTGGTAAGCTGGTTTACCAGTACTCAGTATACATTCTTATGCCAGTGGTGTCTGACGACTGCCCTACTTGAATCAGAGGTAGGGGGAGAATGGCCGTAGAAATAATTTCATGACCAATCACCACAAGTTATGTGGCCGGGCTGGGAATCGAACCCGCGATCCTCGGATTTGTAGTCCAGCGCTCTACCAACTGAGCTAGCCGGTTTCCTTATTCTCTTGAGAGCTGTGTTTAACATTGGTTTAAACTTTTAAAGTGTTGTATTTCCTCCTTATGTCATTGGTAAAGACAACAAATTCACTGGGTAAATCAAGGATGGAACTGTATTTTAACATACTAGCATACTTTGTTTATAAAAAAAGTGTAACATTCATGGAATTCGAAGCAGTCTTTTCAAATGCCGAGATGGTCCACTTCAGCATCAAGATCTCTGTAAGAAAGAAAACTGTTACTTATTCAGTCTTAAATACTGTGAAAGTACAAAATACATTCTTTTAATGTTTAAGACATGATTTTACTGAGGTGTAGTAAATCATTCGTAATACTGGTAGAAAAGTAGAAATGAACACAACTTGACTTAAGTTCATAAAATTAGAAAATTGAACCTAGAGGCATAACAAATAAAATCAGGTTATTTAACTAGTTTTACCTACTTGTCATAAATATGGTTTTTAGTGTACATACCCTAGGGCTTCCAATAAACACTTCTGTCAGTGTCAGAAATGTATTTGTTCGTTTTATACTTCAGTATCACTGAGTGTTAAATAATCTCATTAAAGAGATAATGATTGTGGATATGCATAGTTTACTCATTGTATGCACACGTATGCACACATTGTCTGTTCAGGGAACAATGACAGAATTATGCATAGCGTGTAATTACAACGGATGAGACGTGGATCTATTTTTAGCAACCATGTGCCTTTGAGTTGCACTGCCTGTCAAAACCATAGAAATACTCCTAGGATTAAAATCATTGTCAATGAACCTTTATGTGATAATATCTACCAGTAGTAGGAATACAATTATTAGGTGATACCGATCGCTTTTTGTGTGGACGAAATATTACTGTTAATTCATGTGTGTGTTTAAAATAAGTGACAGTGTATACCTTGGGTTAATTATTATCATGAACACGGATGTTTTAACTGTGTTGTCAAGTACAACATGCTGTGTTTGGTGAAAATGGAATGAAACTTGTGTGACAAAATCGGTGAGGAATGCATTTTATTGGACATACAGATGTCTACGGTGCACAAGATGCTCCACATGGCTCGTTTTGGTGACAAATCCTGATTGATGTTTTGTGAAGAATTTGATAGTGGATATACTTTGTTTTTGTTTAAACATGTGCATTCCTTTACGAGATTTTGTCCTTTACGAGATTTTGGTTGCATTTTGATTAAATTTCACAGAGAGTGTGAGCATTTTGTGGTGGTTTTTCAAGTAGTTCTCTTGAATCATATCAATACAATTCACTGATACTGCACAGAGATACAATTGATTACATTCTTTTACTTGTCAGTCAATATTTGTTTTTCTTCACGTATCAGCGTGAAAGAAAGTCACACGATACTACAAAGTGAAAATAGCTTATAGATATTGCTCATTAACCATGTAAAGTTTTCATAATTATCTTGGTGGATAGTTGGTAAATAAAGCGTGAAGCCAGGTTTTCTGAAGATTAGCTATGGATGTTAAAAAATGTGTTCATTTTAGGTTTATGATTTATAGACCATTGAATATACATTAATAGGTTGAATGAGAAATATGTGATTACTCAATTTTAATAGCATGTGTTCATGTTGGATTAATGTATTTTAGTGCGCCAGAGTGTGGTTTTATTTGTGATCTATGATTGGAGTAATTAAGTGCAAAGAGTCAGAATGGCAGAAATGAGGAGCAACAATAAAACTCGGACTCGATTTTCCGAGCGCAAAATATTTCGATCATCAATTCACATACATCTAGGTAAGAGTAAATTATATTTACTGTTATATGAAGGAAAGTTTAGTTATACAGAAAAAAAGTAATTCTAAGAATCTTAGTAATGTAGAGTTCGTTGTTTTTTGTCGACACCAACAAAATACAGAGATCTTTTTCACGGTGAATATGGTCACCGCATTCTGCTGAAATAAAATTGGAAAGAACAGTATACTTCGTGGAAAAAGTCGTTGAACAGGCAAGATATATCGGTATTTAAATTCAAATAATTAGCAATCCATATATTCTATGATAAAACCACGTGTTGCACGGAACAATATGTGATTTAGGCCACACATGAACGTTCAATTTTAGTAAAATAGTGCTAACATGGTGTAGATCTCGGTCAAAAACAAGTACCTGTATTGAATGATATGCACAATTCGCATTTAAACCTTATGTTTCAATATTAAGTTTATAGTTCCAAACAGATTTTTTGAACAAGAGGATCACAGAAACTTAAAAGAGCTTCTATCACACAAATTATAGGCAAAATGGAAGAGAAATCGGAATATATATATGAAAATTCACTTCATGCATAAAAGACATGGACACTTTTTCACTTCGTCTATGACGAGGGACGAATTTCAGGAAAATATGTTGAAATAATATTTAGAAATGGGACCCATTGTGTTCCGTAGAACTAAAATTATTGTCATATTATGATGAAAATCCAGAGAAATTAATATTTTCTGCGCTGCACTCTGTTTATTTGTCCATAAGTATGCGGTGCCCATCCATTCATTATAAATGTAACATAGTTTTATTACATCAGTAAACGGTGACCATATACACTGTGTTTTTCATGTTTTGTGTATGGGGGCTGATTGTCTTTACGGATCAATTAAGATAAGACAAGACCCATTGAACACTGATGTTACAAAATACTTAAATTTGTAAATGTTGTAAATAACCAAATCTTTCTAAAATTAATTAAATATATAACTATATTTTTTGCAACATTTTTAATCATTCATAAAATACCTCACTGTTGATATGTTTTACAATTTACATTTTGTATCCTTACATTGCGCTATAGATCTAGCACACAATTGAATAGGACCTAGGCTAGATACGATAAACAAGTATATTACTGCACCCAAAAAGATAATATGAATGTGTCCCGCTCTAATGTCAAATGTCCCACTGATTTCTTGTCAATGTCCTGTTTTGGCCTGAAAAGAAGGGCATGTATGGTGTATCATACTATAAAAAGGACACTAACCAAATCAAGATCATCATTGTGGATCCGTGGTCTAGTGGTAATGCACTGGTTTCACAATCCAGGGGTCGCAGGTTCAAGTCCCCGCTACACCCTAACATACTTACTCGTCTTTTGCGTGAGACATTAAACCGAGGTGCAGTGTACAAGGTGCTTTACGCCGGGCACTAAAAGACCCAGGGTCGCATCTGGAACGGGGCGTCTTCTGTATGTTACACTATCCCCCGTAACCCTACTAACAAGTCTTCTAGGGGTGATGGCCATATAGGAGAGAATCCCTGTGCACTCGATAAAAATGTACTACACACAGTCTCAAGATCATATTACTTCATCCCTTCCCTGCCCCTTGGATCACATGCATATTTAAATTAATGTCATATGTTTTGTCTGTGTTTTTGTCATTAAAATCACATAGAAATATAATACGTAACAAAATTTACTTTGCCTAAGGATGTATGAAAACAGTGTTTTTTTTTAGGGTCAATTTGGGGCCGAAATTCGGCCCCATTCCCCTGCTTAATATGTATATATTTTTCCCCTGTATTTACCTTAAAAATCCCCTCAAGATTTATGCTTTATTTTTTTTTTTAATTGACCAAAATCGAACAAAAACTGACTAAGATAGAGGAATTTTCGTTAAGAATCCCAGCTATTTTTCATCAAACCAAGTTAGTGCATAACCTAAGTTATCATTTGTAGCAAATCAATTGATTTAAGTTTTATAACAAAGTAGAACATAAACATTTAATAATGCTTTTTTAAAAAGAAATTCCCCTTTTGCCTCAAAATTCTCCATCTGAAGGGCTCCGCCACTTTTCCCTCAGAGGTGAAAAAAACACTGGAAAATTTATGAACATGCAAAATATCTCCTCAGTCCAAATGACAAACTATCATCTAGTTTAACACCTGAGGCTTCAAGTATCATTGTATAAAAATATTGAATTTCATATGGATTTTTAATTATTTATGCATAAGCCTGTATCCACTTGTCTTTAAACGTGATTTAACATGAAATTGTGTGCATAAACTTTGGTGTCTGTAAAATATACCTTTGTATTAAACCATTAGGTATCCAGTTAGGGCGGAAATAGAATATTTTATAAGCAATTTAGGTGAAAAAGTTATACATATATATTTTGTATGATTTTGCACAAGTTCAAATGAAGAAATGTCATTGTATGCGTTATCTGTTTATTCGAAATACGAGCTTCTCGTAAAATGCACCTAACTTGCAATGTCTAAGCCAATGTTATCAAAGGAGAAGTAGGTACTTTAAAATATTTACTAACATCGTCATAGATTTTCAGAATAAAAAATCTTGTTCTTTAATGGTTGAATGGCCTGACATGTAAATATTGTTTGTTGGTATATTGTAACAAGATTTGTGGTTATTGGGGGTAGGTAAACAATGACCTCTTCAAATTCCTATTGTTTAGTTGACATATATTTTTTCCTGCTCCAGATTGTTCTTAAAGGCAGTAAATAAGGATTTAGGTGTATAGCATCATGAACAGTGATAATCAATTCAAACAGATGAAACATATCATAAATATTCTTAGTTTCAACATAAGAGGTGTTGTGGGAAAACCGGACTTAATGCTTGTGCGTAAAGAGTCGTCCCGGATTAGCCTGTGCAGTCTGCACAGGCTAATCCGGGATGACACTTTACGCCGCACAGGCTAATCCGGGACGACACTTTACGCACATGCATTAAGACCGGTTTTCTCACGACGCGCCACATATTCATTTTTTGGGGTCAAAAGAGTGTGGAAAAAAATTAGAAATTTTTGTTTTCTGGGAAGAACCAGTCCCTGGTGTAATTTCCACCCCAGTGTTTGAGTTAGTTTAAACTAGGGATGGCATCGATTACCAAAATGGAATTTTATATTTGCATTTTCATTCAATCGAATATTCGAATATTTGCATATATTCTCATATTTACTACTTTGAGCTTCGTTATCTAGCTGACATACTGTAACTTTTTGTACAAGGTTTCAGTACCTACTCGGAGTAAAATCTTCCTTAACAAATTGCACAAACATTCGAAAACATTCATGACGCTCTATTAAGGATTAAATAAAAGTAGTAAAGGCCCCATTTTGTAATTGTTCTTTTGTTGGAGAAGTTATTAATAGTCCCTAACCCACATATTTCTAATCTATTTGGACACGCGCCTGTCAATAAAAATATTTTTAGTTTGAGCAATATGTCTTAGCTATAATGACTGCTTAATGTGTGATCGCACGTTTGTAATTTTGTTACACTTTTAAAGCGTAATCTTCAATTAACCCTTGTGGTTTCACGTTGTCTGATGAAGGCGTGTCTTACTGGCAACTAGACGAGTGGCCGCTGACACTTATCCGTACATTCAATTTCTCTTAATCAGACACGTGACACGGGACCATTCTATTGAAAACACGGAATAACTTTAGGTATCTATTGATAAAGTTCTTTTTTATATTGAAAGAAAAATACTTTTTATGATCAGATTTTTTAAAGCAATACAAATCTGCGAATATTCGAATGGCGTTTTAACTATTCGAATAGCGATCATTCAACCGAATATTCGAATAGTTTTGCCATCCCTAGTTTAAACCTATTTATTTAAACTTGATTGCATCAAAAGCCTTAAGCTTATAGAGACACTCTCGAGTCCATTTCTTTGGATGAAACAATACTTGGTGTATTTGGAAAGATCTTGAGAACGCTCCCTGAGCGGGGATCGAACCTGGGACCTCCCAGTCGCAAGGTGGACACCATATCCACTACAGTTCCCACTGTTCCAAACCTACAGAACAACCACTTGAATGCTGAAGACTGAACCCAAATTTTAACATAGGCCATAGGTTTGAATCTAGTTGATGTCATGTCACTCTATGTGAACCAAGCAATTAATGAAAGTTTAGAGTAAATTTGGTTGACTCTCAATGATATCTTTAATTTAAAATCATGATATTGGTTACAATTTAGTTTGAACTTAAATAGATCATTAAATTATGTTGTATTCAAATGTCATATAACGTTTGTATAACAATATTATGTATTGTATCCACTTTGATTTTTATGTTCAATTAATGTTCAATACCTGTTGCACTTTTATTAAAATGAGGCACATCATGGGAAAAAAAGGCTTAATGCAGGTGTGTAAAGTGTCGTCCCGGATTAGTCTGTGCAGTCCGCACAGGCTAATCCGGGACGACACTTTCCACGTACAGTTGATTTATGTTTAGAAGAGACTCCCTTGAAACAGAAAATACCACAAAAGCGGAAAGTGTCAACCCTCATCAGCTTGTGCGTACTGCACAGGCTAATCCGGGACGAAACTTTACGCACATGCATTAAGCCCGGTTTTCCTACGACACGCCTCAAATACTTTAAAATGTCAATAGATCATTTCAAGCTTCTGTGCAGCAAACCATAGTAACTTGGGAAGAACTTCTCAAGTTTCAACCTCCGCGCAGTTATTTGACTGGTTCCAAGCATAGCTCTAATCAAATCCCTGCCGTCATAACAAACCACGTGATGATGATCGATTTAAATCTACTAGATATTATTGATGGTTTTAATTAGTTATTTTATTTTTCTGTTTTCATTATTGACTGCAAACGATATATAAAAAGTCCAATCATGTTTCGTTCAACTGATGACAGTGTGTTGCCCCTTTACTTTTACAAAGCTCAGATAGTCCTCTCGTCTGCTTTGAAGCAAACTTTAGCTCTTTTCAAAAGATGTTTTATGTATCCCAGTTTATGAAAACAGATTCAAGTGCGTATTTGTGGGCTGACATGCAATTACATGTTTAGCCGCAATTACATGTTTAGCCGGTTGTGATTTATTTTGGCTAAGTCTCTAGATAAATACGAAATGAGATTCTTTCCTATTGTTGATTTCAATGACCGAAATACTTTTAGTTATTATTGAGGGATAATTAGTTAGGTAAATTCATATTTAATCTTTATAAATCGACACTTTTTGTGTTTGGACTTGATTTCTTATATGGGTAACTTCTGTGATACCTAAATGCTATATTTGGACAAGGTTAATTTTTTGTTCAAAGGTAGAATACACCACCTAATACCCAGATGTTTAATATGTAATTATGCAAAGTCGCATAATCGTTGGTATGTCAAGGCCTTTGTTAATTTTTCTATTAGGCATTTTTGTTCATTCAAAAATGACTGCAACGACCTTAATACTCTGTGCAAGCTTTTGACAGTATACTTTATAATTTATTAAAATTGACACACAATATAGCAACAGCTAATATTCTATGAAAGATTTACCCTTATTAACATGTTTTTTCTGCACAATTGTGGCCCGCCAAGACAGAAAGCTGAAAGCTTTTGACTAATCAACAATTATCAATGATGTTTTGTTTGATCTTTTGTCCATTTTCCATGTTTGTTGGGCGAGGTGTGGACAGTGGTGAATTATTCAAGTAAGGTTAAATGACAATAGTGTGTTTTGCATTCTTGTAAAGCTTTAAAGATTACTATTACAAGAAAAGAATCAGTGTGTCTACATATTCGATAACAGAAGAAGCAAAGGATTATACTGCAGAAGCAGCATAGTTTTAAAAATTCAGATTGTTACACGGGGTTTGAATGGCTTTGATTATAATAATTTTGTTTAAAGTAAAAGTGGAATGAGTGAAATAATAATAACATATATAGTAATGACTTGAAAATAAGCTATTTGGAATGTATTTAGATGCAAACAAATCTAACTAGTTGCGGTACTTGTCAAATCATTTGTGAAGATTGATAAAACAAAAAATGCAGTGCCTTTTGGAAATTGAAGCATTGTCACCTGCTCAAGGTATGTCTGCTGTTTGGCATTTCATAACATTTTAGGGCGTCTTTTTCCCATTTTTCTAACTAATCAAATTTACAAAGAGGGGCAAATATATATGTATATTAATTGTTATATTTTTTTAGTCATTTGATTTCATAATGAGCCTTATGTCATTTCTGTTTAAACTTTAAAGCTTCATTTGATATAAAAATTCATGTACATGCAACGATCACCTTTAAAACTGGAAAATTGCCTAAATGTTCATCAAACGAAAGGAATAATGGTATCCAGTTATAGTATATTACTTGCATTATGTTTCTATGAATACAATATAAAGTCTTGAAGGTATTTAATCTATTATCTCTTTTGTTTTTCATATTAACTGTATAACTGTATTTTGTTCAACAATGCCTTTTGACTAGTACTTTTGACATTTGAGGCGCATCGTGGGAAAACCGGGCTTAATGCATGTGCGAAAAGTGTCGTCCCGGATAAGCCTGTGCAGTCCTCAGAGGCTACTCCAGGACGGCACTTTTGCGCTTTTACGGTATTTTCAGTTTCAAGGAAGTCTCTTCAAAATAAATCCACTGTAGGCGGAAAGTGCCATCCTGGATTAGCCTGTGCAGACTGCGCGAGACACTTTACGCACATGCATTAAGCCCAGTTTTCCCTTGATGTGCCTCATTTATTTTAGTTAGGCATAAAGAGTAAAATATTATGTGACTTGGCAAGTGAACAAAGTTGGACTCGTTTGATGATAATTTCCTACAAATCCTGAACAGTTCAATTATATTTTTGGCTCTCCCTAGCTCAAAAAGGTGTACTAGGTTACTAGTAATCTTGGCATTTCTTCTCATATCGGGTATTTTATGGGGTTTTACAAAAAAATAGGGGCAATTTCTTTGGCTTAATGTTTCAATTTGTGGCCATTTGCTAATTTGGCGAATGGCAGAGTGATATTTAGTACTGAAACTTATGAACTCTTAATCAGAATCAGTTCATGTCTCTTGACAAATGACAAATAATGGCAAGCCTTTACGAGGTAGTCCTGCAATTTGCACAATTGCTAAATGCATTGTTCAGTAACAACATGTGCCACACATTTTCAAAGTATTGTTATGATATAAAGGCATTTATTGGATGCAAAGCATGTTAAACCGAAAAGTACTTGCAAACAGAATAATTAAGGAAGTTCAATGTTTCCATTTTTGATATTCATTGAAAAAAAAAGTGGTCCTAAATACGTAATAATTGCGCCTTGTCATTCATAGAATAGGCTAGTTTAATGCCCTTCATTGGCAGATATTTTATATTCAAAGTATTTAAAAAAAAAAGGATTTTAAAGAATTGTCAAAGGGAAGGTTAAATGATGTTAATGCTTAAAGTTACATTTATCATATTTTTGAAAATCATAAAATTCTTTAAAAAATACATTTTACAAACAAATTTACAACTGCCGCTCTTTGCAATTCATCAATGACCGAACTTATTGTCAAAATAAAATAAATATTGGCCATGCTAAAATGTATTTGACACCATTGACAAAGGGTTTAAAATGGACATTTTACACGCGCTATAAATCTATTATAAAAATTCAATCGTTTATGAGAGAGGCTATGCGTTTATTTTTGCATTATCATAAAAGTGCCATTTTAAATTGAAATCACTGTCAATATTAGAAGGGATGAGTAATTTCATCTTAAAAAAAAGTTCTTTTAAAGATAGCAAATTGATATCTTGTGCCAATCGAAACTCTAAGGTTATTGGCTGGAAAGGACCTACTTTTTATATCTTGGCGCCTAAATATATATCGATTTAATTGCCAATATTTGGTGCGAACACATAAATGATCCACTGACCAAGGAACATGGATTTTAATCTGGATATAATGATACAAGGTCAGAAATAATATATTTTTTGTTTCTCTTTGAAGTATATTTTCATATGTAAGAAATCTGTTGCTGGTCATGTCCAGAGGAGCAATGTTTGGTCCGTAATGCAGACATTTTTTCTGCCAACAGTCAACAGCTTAGTTTTATTTCTTTGTTATAAATGCAAGACTTAGCAGATTACATGGTTTGTATTGCCTTGACCGCAAAATACAAGTAAGTGAATATAGTGAAACCATTTTTAAAACCATATGTGAGGGGCGTAATGGGAAAACCGGACTTAATGCATGTGCGTAAAGTGTTGTCCCAGATTAGCCTGTGCAGTCCGCACAGGCTAATCCGGGATGGCACTTTCTGCTTTTGTGGTATTTTCTGTTTCAAGGAAGTCTCTTCTAAACATAAATTCACTGTAGGCGGAAAGTGACGTACTGGATTAGCCTGTGCGGACTGCACAGGCTAATCCGGGATGACACTTTATGCACATGCATTAAGACCGGTTTTCTCACGACGCGCCACATATATTTGCACTAACTGTGTTGGTGGGGGACCTACATTATTTGTGTATGATAAGTAATAGGGAACCTATTTACCAAAAGTCTACTTTTTTTGTCAAGAGTGTGACATTGCATTATTGGATTGTAATTTACTTAAAGCAAATGTATATGAGAAACTAGTAACATGTACTGAAAGCATTTTGAAACCATACATGTGCACAATGTTTGGGATAAAAAGTTGATACGAATGCGATAATATCGCGACATTTCAACACGTCAACCTGGGCTCCTTACCGCCATTGTTACTCTTGACAAAGGTGATCATTGATTAATAACTGATCACGTGATAACATACTTTCCTTTTGTTTTGAGGTGCTCAGATATTTCTCAGTGAGTGAACATGTAATACTCAGGATGAGATTATGGTGAGGTAAAAATCAGTACATCACTGCCATATTGTCTTCAGTGTCCAGTATTAAAATAGTATGGTCAGTGTTATTAAGATTATCGCTGTATTAGAGTTCATTATCCAGTATTAAAGCAGTATGCTCAGTGTTATTAAGATAGTTGCTGTTACAGACTTCATTATCCAGTATTAAAGCAGTATGGTCAGTGTTATTAGTATGATTGCTGTTACAGACTTCATTATCCAGTATTAAAGCAGTATGGTCAGTGTTATTAAGATGATCGCTGTTACAGACTTCATTATCCAGTATTCAAGTAGTATGGTCAGTGTTATTAGTATGATTGCTGTTACAGACTTCATTATCCAGTATTCAAGTAGTATGGTCAGTGTTATTAAGATGATCGCTGTTACAGACTTCATTATTCAGTATTCAAGTAGTATGGTCAGTGTTATTAGTATGATCGCTGTTACAGACTTCATTATCCAGTATTCAAGTAGTATGGTCAGTGTTATTAGTATGATTGCTGTTACAGACTTCATTATCCAGTATTCAAGTAGTATGGTCAGTGTTATTAGTATGATTGCTGTTACAGACTTCATTATCCAGTATTCAAGCAGTATGGTCAGTGTTATTAGTATGATTGCTGTTACAGACTTCATTATCCAGTATTAAAGTAGTATGGTCAGTGTTATTAGTATGATTGCTGTTACAGACTTCATTATCCAGTATTAAAACAGTATGGTCAGTGTTATTTAAATGGTTGCTGTTATAGACTGCATTTTCCAGTATTCAAGCAGTATGGTCAGTGTTATTTAAATGGTTGCTGTTATAGACTGCATTATCCAGTATTAAAGCAATATGGTCAGTGTTATTTAAATGGTTGCTGTTATAGACTGCATTATCCAGTATTCAAGCAGTATGGTCAGTGTTATTAGTATGATTGCTGTTACAGACTTCATTATCCAGTATTCAAGTAGTATGGTCAGTGTTATTAGTATGATCGCTGTTACAGACTTCATTATCCAGTATTAAAGCAGTATGGTCAGTGTTATTAAGATAGTTGCTGTTACAGACTTCATTATCCAGTATTAAAGTAGTATGGTCAGTGTTATTAAGATGATTGCTGTTACAGACTTCATTATCCAGTATTCAAGCAGTATGGTCAGTGTTATTAGTATGATCGCTGTTACAGACTTCATTATCCAGTATTAAAGCAGTATGGTCAGTGTTATTAGTATGATGGCTGTTACAGACTTCATTATCCAGTATTAAAGCAGTATGGTCAGTGTTATTAGTATGATCGCTGTTACAGACTTCATTATCCAGTATTAAAGCAGTATGGTCAGTGTTATTAGTATGATTGCTGTTACAGACTTCATTATCCAGTATTCAAGCAGTATGGTCAGTGTTATTAAGATGATTGCTGTTACAGACTTCATTATCCAGTATTCAAGTAGTATGGTCAGTGTTATTAGTATGATTGCTGTTACAGACTTCATTATCCAGTATTCAAGTAGTATGGTCAGTGTTATTAGTATGATTGCTGTTACAGACTTCATTATCCAGTATTCAAGTAGTATGGTCAGTGTTATTAAGATGATTGCTGTTACAGACTTCATTATCCAGTATTAAAGTAGTATGGTCAGTGTTATTAAGATGATTGCTGTTACAGACTTCATTATCCAGTATTAAAGTAGTATGGTCAGTGTTATTAAGATAGTTGCTGTTACATACTTCATTATCCAGTATTAAAGCAGTATGGTCAGTGGTATTAGTATGATTGCTGTTACAGACTTCATTATCCAGTATTAAAGCAGTATGGTCAGTGTTATTAAGATGATCGCTGTTACAGACTTCATTATTCAGTATTAAAGCAGTATGGTCAGTGTTATTAGTATGATTGCTGTTACAGACTTCATTATCCAGTATTAAAGCAGTATGGTCAGTGTTATTAAGATGATCGCTGTTACAGACTTCATTATCCAGTATTAAAGTAGTATGGTCAGTGTTATTAGTATGATCGCTGTTACAGACTTCATTATCCAGTATTAAAGTAGTATGGTCAGTGTTATTAGTATGATTGCTGTTACAGACTTCATTATCCAGTATTCAAGTAGTATGGTCAGTGTTATTAGTATGATTGCTGTTACAGACTTCATTATCCAGTATTCAAGCAGTATGGTCAGTGTTATTAGTATGATTGCTGTTACAGACTTCATTATCCAGTATTAAAGCAGTATGGTCAGTGTTATTAAGATGATCGCTGTTACAGACTTCATTATCCAGTATTAAAGTAGTATGGCCAGTGTTATTAGTATGATCGCTGTTACAGACTTCATTATCCAGTATTCAAGTAGTATGGTCAGTGTTATTAGTATGATTGCTGTTACAGACTTCATTATCCAGTATTCAAGTAGTATGGTCAGTGTTATTAAGATGATCGCTGTTACAGACTTCATTATCCAGTATTAAAGCAGTATGGTCAGTGTTATTAAGATAGTTGCTGTTACAGACTTCATTATCCAGTATTAAAGTAGTATGGTCAGTGTTATTAAGATGATTGCTGTTACAGACTTCATTATCCAGTATTAAAGCAGTATGGTCAGTGTTATTAAGATGATTGCTGTTACAGACTTCATTATCCAGTATTAAAGCAGTATGGTCAGTGTTATTAAGATGATTGCTGTTACAGACTTCATTATCCAGTATTAAAGTAGTATGGTCAGTGTTATTAAGATGATTGCTGTTACAGACTTCATTATCCAGTATTAAAGCAGTATGGTCAGTGTTATTAGTATGATTGCTGTTACAGACTTCATTATCCAGTATTAAAGCAGTATGGTCAGTGTTATTAAGATGATCGCTGTTACAGACTTCATTATCCAGTATTAAAGCAGTATGGTCAGTGTTATTAGTATGATTGCTGTTACAGACTTCATTATCCAGTATTAAAGCAGTATGGTCAGTGTTATTAAGATGATTGCTGTTACAGACTTCATTATCCAGTATTAAAGTAGTATGGTCAGTGTTATTAGTATGATTGCTGTTACAGACTTCATTATCCAGTATTAAAGCAGTATGGTCAGTGTTATTAAGATGATTGCTGTTACAGACTTCATTATCCAGTATTAAAGTAGTATGGTCAGTGTTATTAAGATGATTGCTGTTACAGACTTCATTATCCAGTATTAAAGCAGTATGGTCAGTGTTATTAAGATGATTGCTGTTACAGACTTCATTATCCAGTATTAAAGCAGTATGGTCAGTGTTATTAAGATAGTTGCTGTTACAGACTTCATTATCCAGCATTAAAGCAGTATGGTCAGTGTTATTAGTATGATTGCTGTTACAGACTTCATTATCCAGTATTAAAGTAGTATGGTCAGTGTTATTAAGATGATTGCTGTTACAGACTTCATTATCCAGTATTAAAGTAGTATGGTCAGTGTTATTAAGATGATTGCTGTTACAGACTTCATTATCCAGTATTAAAGCAGTATGGTCAGTGTTATTAAGATGATTGCTGTTACAGACTTCATTATCCAGTATTAAAGCAGTATGGTCAGTGTTATTAAGATGATTGCTGTTACAGACTTCATTATCCAGTATTAAAGTAGTATGGTCAGTGTTATTAAGATGATCGCTGTTACAGACTTCATTATCCAGTATTAAAGTAGTATGGTCAGTGTTATTAAGATGATCGCTGTTACAGACTTCATTATCCAGTATTAAAGTAGTATGGTCAGTGTTATTAAGATGATCGCTGTTACAGACTTCATTATCCAGTATTAAAGTAGTATGGTCAGTGTTATTAAGATGATCGCTGTTACAGACTTCATTATCCAGTATTAAAGTAGTATGGTCAGTGTTATTAAGATGATTGCTGTTACAGACTTCATTATCCAGTATTAAAGCAGTATGGTCAGTGTTATTAAGATGATTGCTGTTACAGACTTCATTATCCAGTATTAAAGCAGTATGGTCAGTGTTATTAAGATGATTGCTGTTACAGACTTCATTATCCAGTATTAAAGTAGTATGGTCAGTGTTATTAAGATGATCGCTGTTACAGACTTCATTATCCAGTATTAAAGCAGTATGGTCAGTGTTATTAGTATGATTGCTGTTACAGACTTCATTATCCAGTATTCAAGTAGTATGGTCAGTGTTATTAAGATGATTGCTGTTACAGACTTCATTATCCAGTATTAAAGTAGTATGGTTAGTGTTATTAAGATGATTGCTGTTACAGACTTCATTATCCAGTATTAAAGTAGTATGGTCAGTGTTATTAAGATGATTGCTGTTACAGACTTCATTATCCAGTATTAAAGTAGTATGGTCAGTGTTATTAAGATGATTGCTGTTACAGACTTCATTATCCAGTATTAAAGTAGTATGGTCAGTGTTATTAAGATAGTTGCTGTTACAGACTTCATTATCCAGCATTAAAGCAGTATGGTCAGTGTTATTAGTATGATTGCTGTTACAGACTTCATTATCCAGTATTCAAGTAGTATGGTCAGTGTTATTAAGATGATCGCTGTTACAGACTTCATTATGCAGTATTAAAGCAGTATGGTCACTGTTATAAACCATGATCGCTGTTATAGACTTCATTATCTAGTATTAAAGCAGTATGGTCACTGTTATAAACCATGATCACTGTTATTGACTTCATTATCAAGTATTAAAGCAGTATGGTCAATGTTATTAAGATGATTTATGTTATAGACTTCATTATCCAGTATTAAAGCAGTATGGTGATTGTTATTATGATGATCACTGTTATAGACTGCATTATCCAGTATTAAAGCAGTATGGTCAGTGTTATTAAGATGATTGCTGTTACATACTTTATATCCAGTATTAAAGTAGTATGGTCAGTGTTATTAAGATGATCGCTGTTATAGACTTCATTATCCAGTATTAAAGCAGTATGGTCAGTGTTATTAAGATGATTGCTGTTACAGACTTCATTATCCAGTATTAAAGCAGTATGGTCAGTGTTATTAAGATGATTGCTGTTACAGACTTCATTATCCAGTATTAAAGCAGTATGGTCAGTGTTATTAAGATGATTGCTGTTACAGACTTCATTATCCAGTATTAAAGCAGTATGGTCAGTGTTATTAAGATGATTGCTGTTACAGACTTCATTATCCAGTATTAAAGTAGTATGGTCAGTGTTATTAAGATGATTGCTGTTACAGACTTCATTATCCAGTATTAAAGTAGTATGGTCAGTGTTATTAAGATGATCGCTGTTACAGACTTCATTATCCAGTATTAAAGCAGTATGGTCAGTGTTATTAGTATGATTGCTGTTACAGACTTCATTATCCAGTATTAAAGTAGTATGGTCAGTGTTATTAAGATGATTGCTGTTACAGACTTCATTATCCAGTATTAAAGTAGTATGGTCAGTGTTATTAAGATGATTGCTGTTACAGACTTCATTATCCAGTATTAAAGTAGTATGGTCAGTGTTATTAAGATGATTGCTGTTACAGACTTCATTATCCAGTATTAAAGTAGTATGGTCAGTGTTATTAAGATGATTGCTGTTACAGACTTCATTATCCAGTATTAAAGTAGTATGGTCAGTGTTATTAAGATAGTTGCTGTTACAGACTTCATTATCCAGCATTAAAGCAGTATGGTCAGTGTTATTAGTATGATTGCTGTTACAGACTTCATTATCCAGTATTAAAGCAGTATGGTCAGTGTTATTAAGATGATCACTGTTACAGACTTCATTATGCAGTATTAAAGCAGTATGGTCACTGTTATAAACCATGATCGCTGTTATAGACTGCATTATCTAGTATTAAAGCAGTATGGTCACTGTTATAAACCATGATCACTGTTATTGACTTCATTATCAAGTATTAAAGCAGTATGGTCAATGTTATTAAGATGATTTATGTTATAGACTTCATTATCCAGTATTAAAGCAGTATGGTGATTGTTATTAAGATGATCACTGTTATAGACTGCATTATCCAGTATTAAAGCAGTATGGTCAGTGTTATTAAGATGATTGCTGTTACATACTTTATATCCAGTATTAAAGTAGTATGGTCAGTGTTATTAAGATGATCGCTGTTATAGACTTCATTATCCAGTATTAAAGTAGTATGGTCAGTGTTATTAAGATGATCGCTGTTACAGACTTCATGTATGGTCAGTGTTATTGAGATGATCTCTGTTACAGACTTCATTATCCAGTATTAAAGCAGTATGGTCAGTGCTATAATGATGATTGCTGTTACAGACTTCATTATCCAGTATTAAAGCAGTATGGTCAGTGCTATAATGATGATTGCTGTTACAGACTTCGTTATCCAGTATTAAAGCAGTATGGTCAGTGCTATAATAATGATTGCTGTTACAGACTTCATTATCCAGTATTAAAGCAGTATGGTCAGTGTTATTAAGATAATCGCTGTTACAGACTTCATTATCCAGTATTAAAGTAGTATGGTCAGTGCTATAATGATGATTGCTGTTATAGACTGCATTATCCAGTATTAAAGCAGTTTGGTCAGTGTTATTAAGATAATCGCTGTTACAGACTTCATTATCCAGTATTAAAGCAGTATGGTCTGTGTTATTAAGATAATCGCTGTTACAGACTTCATTATCCAGTATGAAAGCAGTATGGTCACTGTTGTGTAGAGTCTGATTGAAAATGTTCTATATTGAACTCACAGTTGAGATCTGACTGAATCAACTGTATTATACTGTGATTTTAGTATTCTAAAGACTTAAATAATGTTTATTTAGGCATTATGACTACAGTTATTGCAACAGAAATCATTAGCCTGTTTCATTGTTGTATATCATTTTTCAAATACAATGCTAAACTTGAAACAAATACTTGTAAAATTTTATTAAAGAAGATAGCATAACAGTTATTTGTTAAAAATGAATATTAAAAAAAACATATAATTTAGCGCATAACATCAGAATCAAATTCTTATTTAATATCTCTGTATGATTTGGTGTGCATTTTTTACACGCCCAATTGAACTGTCATACAAATACAGCTATTTTACTGTCAGATTTCTTTTGAACTTTGAAAGATTGGCGACCATGCGTACTGACAAGACATTGTAACAAGAAAAAGTCAGCATTCTCAGAGTGATATTACTTATAAATATGACAAATATATTGCATATCAGAGTTTTAACATCAGTCTGAATTTCTGTCATCTTTGGTTTTTGTAATAGTTATTTGTATGAATTTTGTATTGAATGATCCAGAAGATCAAAGAAATATAGAGAAAGAATGTTGTATATCGCAACTTGTATTGCCTATCCAGATGACATTCTCCAGCAAAAAAGTATAGTTGTTAAGACATCGCATGTTTGACAAGACATGCATATATTAATTGCTCAATTTGGCACAGCAGAATGCCACTTTTGATGAAATATTAATGTGACACGTTTCTCATGCACTCCAATAAACATAACAAGCTACAAAAAGACAAGCAACGATTCAATATTTGCTGTATGAATTATTAATTCTGGCGGCAAATATTGTATTGGAGGCCTTTATTTTGATTAGGTTTTCATAAAATTTATGCCATGCAGACTGCACAGGCAGACCGGGACGCACATGCATTAAGACCGGTTTCCCCACGACGCCCCTCATTTGAACCTGTAATCTTTTGTTTGTTTAATTAAGGAGTTAAGTATATAATAACCATGAACTGCAAACATTTGGTTTGTTTCTAAACAGGCAAATTCCTATATCCAGCCAATATGCTCATTTTATTTATTATTTTACTTCTGATAATTAAGTTTCATTCCAGGAGGCGACATTCATAAAGCTTGTAAGGGGAATCTTAACTTAAGTCTACTTAAGGTAGAAAGCCCCTAATGGGACTTTTTTCAGACCTTGACTTTCTTATTGTATTTGATCATTAAATCTATTATGAGACTAAACTGTGAAATATAAACAAAATCTAACCACACGTTTTGACAAAAATGCGATTTTTGTTATAACCCCTAATTTTTCTACTTCAACCTAAAATTTTGATGGGGTACACTTACAAAAATGACTGACATATTGTCAAAATGTATTTTATTTATTCCTGAATAGCTTTAATTTATACATTAAAGATGTATCTTATGACAAAGTATAACAAACTTAAGTACTAAAGTTGACCAACAATACTTATGACATTAAATTTGGCTAAGCATATTGTAAAAAACAACAGATTTCATTACAGTAAAAATACGCCAAACACCAATAAAAAAAAAAAAAATTACTTTTATTTCATAGTATGTCAAAATCCGTAATACCAAAATATAATATAACCTTATCTGAGAGTAAACAAATATAAATTAACATAGGTTCACTACAAAAATCTCAAGGTATAACATTTGGAGTGAAGCAACCCTATGTTAAAATAAAAAAAATGAAAATTATGAAAAATAAGACAAGTAAAAAAGCAAATATTTTCCTTCTATGTTAAAATACTGTGTTTCTCTTCTAATTATAATCTAATAGCAGTATCGATATTAAATGAATTATTTTTGCATTAATGTTAAAGAAATAGTGTTTTGTGTAAACATTTTAAATACAAATGTAACTAGCTGAGGTTCACATATCCTTGGTTACCAAATTGAGAAAAATAATACACATTTTGTATAAGTTGTGTTTCAAAAAATTGAATTGACATTTTCATTACGTTGGTTTAACAAGAGTTTCAAAAAACTGGCAAATCTTTGTGATAACTTCAACAAGACTCTTCTTGGAGCTTGTGACTACTGGTAAAATGTCACTGTTTTTGGATAAAAAAGTGTCTCTTAGACCATTCTCATCATTTCGCCGATACATAATTTTCAGATGTTTTTTACAGCGGTAGATCTCGTCCAAATTCCTGAGTGGAACAGGTCCAAGTTTACACAATGAACAGTATTTTAAATTATCCAACACACCACCAAACTCGATCACCCGACGTCCCGCTCTCCACCCATCTCGACTGACTATTTTATCAAGTTTTTGGTGTGGATGAATGTTATTTCACAGCAAGGAGCACATATCTCCTTCACGCAGATATGTTTTTATATACAAATAATTATGTTCAATAATACTAATAATCCTTGGACGTTTATTTATAACTATTTCAACTTTAGTGTAATGAAATACACCAGACATACCGCGAAACTGTCATGATTAAATGTAAACAGAAATTCCCAACAATGACGTCATTTGAAGGTATTCCCCATGTCAGAGTACCTTGTTTTTCTTCTACATTTTTACTTTCATCTTGAAACACAAATAAGCATTTATTTCACACATTTAATTGAAAATAACTCAACATTCGAAAAGTAATGTTTATTTCGCGAAAATAATTTCTGTTTCGGATCAGATCGATTAGATTTACGGTTAGTGGCGAATGGGCCGAAGTTAACCGATATTTCGCGAGTATTTCCGAAGTCATTAGGACCTTTCTACCTTAAGTAAAAATCTCAATTTTTTTTTTCATATGATTATAAGTTTTATATTTTCCAGATTATGGTAAAATAAGATGTATATGTTGATTTTTTGCCAGAATAAAACTGTTTAATACAAGACGACCATTAACTGACCGAGCCACAAACATGAGGAATTTTATAATGTTAGGAAGTTTTTATAAGGAGCGTTATGGTAACTGGTACTACTAACCTTCAGCAATTTTGACCCTAGAACTGCAAAAAAGACACTTAGCACGGGACATCTACGTGTACAGTAATAGTTGGTAAATTGTTGCGGAGTATAATAAGGGATTTTCTGTTGCAGAGTATAATAAGGGATTTTCTGTTGCAGAGTATAATAAGGGATTTTCTGTTGCAGAGTATAATAAGGGATTTTCTGTTGCAGAGTATAATAAGGGATTTTCTGTTGCAGAGTATAATAAGGGATTTTCTGTTTCTATTTTCAGGTGGAAGTAGAAGCAGAAGCATTGATGACGGATCTGGTAAGTAGGGATTTCTTCCCTATGTTTAATGTTTGGTAAGTAGAGATTTCTTCCCTATGTTTAATGTTTGGTAAGTAGAGATTTCTTCCCTATGTTTAATGTTTGGTAAGTAGAGATTTCTTCCCTATGTTTAATGTTTGGTAAGTAGAGATTTCTTCCCTATGTTTAATGTTTGGTAAGTAGAGATTTCTTCCCTATGTTTAATGTTTGGTAAGTAGAGATTTCTTCCCTATGTTTAATGTTTGGTAAGTAGAGATTTCTTCCCTATGTTTAATGTTTGGTAAGTAGAGATTTCTTCCCTATGTTTAATGTTTGGTAAGTAGAGATTTCTTCCCTATGTTTAATGTTTGGTAAGTAGAGATTTCTTCCCTATGTTTAATGTTTGGTAAGTAGAGATTTCTTCCCTATGTTTAATGTTTGGTAAGTAGAGATTTCTTCCCTATGTTTAATGTTTGGTAAGTAGAGATTTCTTCCCTATGTTTAATGTTTGGTAAGTAGAGATTTCTTCCCTATGTTTAATGTTTGGTAAGTAGAGATTTCTTCCGTATGTTTAATGTTTGGTAAGTAGAGATTTCTTCCGTATGTTTAATGTTTGGTAAGTAGAGATTTCTTCCCTATGTTTAATGTTTGGTAAGTAGAGATTTCTTCCCTATGTTTAATGTTTGGTAAGTAGAGATTTCTTCCCTATGTTTAATGTTTGGTAAGTAGAGATTTCTTCCCTATGTTTAATGTTTGGTAAGTAGAGATTTCTTCCCTATGTTTAATGTTTGGTAAGTAGAGATTTCTTCCCTATGTTTAATGTTTGGTAAGTAGAGATTTCTTCCGTATGGTTAATGTTTGGTAAGTAGAGATTTCTTCCGTATGGTTAATGTTAACTGCGTTGGTGGTGCAAAAATCGTGAGTTTCAAAGCCCTATCCTTAACATTAAGTTCAACTCAATGAAATGTTGTTTTCAGATTTGCTGACATAATTTTTTGCTTTATTTAGATAATTCATAGAATGTCCAAACATATTTTAGCATGAAACTTAGTTTTAAAGTTGATTTGGTTTCTTTTTCATTAATTTTTGACTGAACATAGGAAATTTTCCCAAAAGTGTAAACTTTTGAACATTGCATCTGGTAAAATTGCATTTTGCTGATTGACCTCGGGCAACATTTTGTTGAAGTAATTTAGTCTTGTTGCATTGTTGGCTACCTTATGGTCACTTTATATCTATTATATATTAAGTACCTTCATGCTTTTAGTTGATATCCACACGGTCGATCCGGACACCAAGAAGCTCGTAAACACGGCACTGGAAGCAGGCAGCAAAGAGAAGTCTCCAGAGTTCGTTATCAAACCAAAACGGCAGTTCATAAACGAAGGAGAGACAGCGAAGTTCAAGGCCTCGTTTGATGGAAACCCAGAACCCTCCCTGTCTTGGAATCTCAATGGGAAAATAATTGAGGCTGATGACAGGCACAAGGTAGAGGTTGTTTCCCTTGATTCAGTGATGTTGAAAACATGTTGTTTAAATGCTTTATTTGATGGTCATCTGTTGTAATTGGATAAGCAGTTTGAAAGCTCAGTGCAAATATATGTTCCTCCATTATATATTTTGTTAATTATCACATTTTTTTGTAAACAATAAGTTTATTATTAAGTAAGTAAACACTATTTTGGGATTTATTTATAAATACATCAGTGGACTTCATTTATGTACACATGCATAATTTATTAAAATCTATAACTTTTTTTTTTTTAATATTATTTTTATTATTTAGATCTATTCTGAGGAAGATGCACACATACTTGAGATTATAAAGGCAGTGCCTACAGACAATGGCATTTACAAGTGCAAGATCGAAAACTCAGCAGGGGAGGCAACTGCTTCAGCTGACCTTGAAGTGTTTGGTAAGTTACTTCCCTTTAAACCAATATTTTATATTGAAGTCGGTGAGACTAGATTTCATATAAAAATGTTTTGCTCAACAACAAAAACAATTATTTATAAATACTGTAATCGTTTATTTGATGGTGGGAAAAGTTTTCATGTAGTCGCCAAGTCTGTGAATGTATTGACAGTTCTAGGGATTATCAGCTGTTAACAGTGGCAATATTGTCGCCAAGTCTGTGAATGTATTGACAGTTCTAGGGATTATCAGCTGTTAACAGTGGCATTATTGTCGCAGTTCAATTGTTATATATGCGCATGTGAAGGAGTTGTTTCCACTTGCACTTAAAACCCGACTACTTAATAACTGCATCTGAAGTGGCCAGTGCGTAGCTAGGTTAGAGACATCCATCCCTCTACAGGCTTGGGCTTGTATTCACGAAGCATCTTAAGTTCAATTGTATCCCTATCCTTAAATTTGGAAATGTCCTTAACTGTATAATTCCATAAAGCAACAGTTTAGCACGTAGTAACACTTTAAAATAGCATCATTATAAACATGTTATTTGAGGAATAACAACAACATATGCATCTGTTTATTAAGCAAAGAAATATAATGCATTCAAATTTTGCACTTAATTGAAAATATTTAAGAAATTACTTAAGATGCTTTGTGAATACCAGCCATGACTATTTCTGCAAATCTTATTATTTATTACATGCCTCGTTTGAAAGATATAACAACTAACAATACATGTGCTTGCAGACATACAACAGAATCTGATTGTGGGCCCAAATATATATGATTGCTAGATCATTTTCGAGAATGAATTTTTACATGGAAACAGAACTTATTTGGTAGAAACACAATTATATTTACATATTAAAACAATTAATTTGCTAGCTGTGTAGACCAATGTTTTAACATTTCTGGAGGAAAAGTGTGGAAATTATATTGATTGCATATAATTAAGCCTGTTTTGGTCCATCATCTTACACATTTTATTTTTATTCAAATTTTATTATTTACCCCAGGCTATGGTTCTGCCTTTCAATACACAGTTAAACATCTCTAATGTATATTTGGTAAACATGTATGGTGTTATTGCAATTGTAGATATCCATCTGTGATGTTTATTTTCATCATTTCTGGAATGATTTCCTTTCAATCTATTTTAATGATAGTAATTATTCAAACCTAGTGAAATGTCCTACACGCAAGTAATTTTCAAGGAATTTGGAGTGACATTGTCAAAAGGCAAGACTTTCCTTTTCTTATGTTTGATGATGTATGATACATAGTATAAAGAATTTTGAAATCAAAAGATTTTTTCCAGAACGTATCTTATTGAAGTTGCTGATACATAGCTAGTAAATAAAATTTTGAAATCAAACGATTTTTTTCCAGAACTTATTTTATTGACATTGGCTCTAGAAATCACAGTCATTTTATTTGTCACTGAATAGGCCTTTCCCAAAACTAGGTGATCTCCCTTGGAAATTACCTCCGGTTATTGCAAATTCACATCTGCCATATTTGAAACCTGACTTCTGTCAACGTTTTCCCTAGCTTGCCATATCAAGTATTATAGATCTAAGACCAAGCGGCTTTCAAAACTTGTAATGGACATTTTTAAAACCATACGTTTTTGATTAAATATTATAAAAAAACTCATAGAGGATATACGTTACAAAAATAAATTATTAGAACTAAATGTAGTATCGTTTTAAACTCATTACTAAGGCCAAATGTCCGTACGACGGGTATCCGGAAAAAAAAGAAGAGTAGTCTCCTTGCCTCCTCTTGAACAGTTGTTTTCCATACATAAATATACCACCACATGTTCTCTAAATGGATACTTAGTTATCTGACTGAAGAGGGGGTCATAAAAATACCACCACATGTTCTCTAAATGGATACTTAGTTATCTGACTGAAGAGGGGGTCATAAAAATACCACCACATGTTCTCTAAATGGATACTTAGTTATCTGACTGAAGAGGGGGTCATAAAAATACCAAAGCCACAAACCACTGGGATCTTATCAAATTGCCCTTAGGTTAGAAACCAGTCAATCCAATTCCCATAGGGTCCCGTTATAAAACACCGAGCATTTTTCTAGCATTTCCTTTATTTCAGATTGTGCGAGCCTCGTATCAATTTAAAGATCAATATGTCCTCTTTCAACATGTGCAATAAAAAAGATATGTCACGTTACTTCTAAGAAAATGCATCTCACTTGAATGCAGGCACTGGAAGAAAACTGGGTTTCGGCAGTCATATTTCGACAAAAGCCCCATACCACAGTAAACACACCCCAAAGGTTCATCTTTCAAGTTAGCCTCCAATGAAATGCACCAAAATGTTGCAGATACGCATAGGATGATAGAAATAACCACAAAAGGCATGTCTGAGATACCTAAATGGCTTTTATGCCCGAAAAGAAGAGGAACTCTTTAGCAATAGGCACTACTTTTGAATGGACCACGGAGGGATACACAATGATTTACTGGTATCTAACCGTTAGAACAATACCGCTAATCAGTGTAATTGCGTAATGCATGGATGATAAAGATCTACATGGAGAGACAACTAACATGTCACACTTCGTCTCCATTGTTTGCATCTCAAAATAAAGTTTATCTCACATTTTAAAATGTTGTTGTCTCCGTTGTTGTTCTTTTGCCTATCACCCTATAAAATTTCGCCACCTTATTGAACAGAACAGAACATAATTAAAAGCATTAAACACTTTTTCTAAATAGTAAATTGGTTTAAATTACTAGAGTGAAATAATATAGCACAGCATTTAATTTTTAATTCTGAAGAATTGAAAGGTGGTGAACATTTAAGAGCTCATCGTGTTTTGTTTTTCTAAAACATACGAGAATTACCGTAGCTGCGAGAATAAAATGTTGTTTGTTTACCACGATTCCGACAGAAATGAAGAAATAATCTCAGTTAGAGTTATATACATGAAGGAAAACTAAATACTTGATCAAACAGACTCAACAAGTATAAAATATTTATTCAAACGTATATTAGACTCTTCTGTTGGCTTAGTTAATTACTTACTCTGAATTGTGTAAACTTTTTTCAAAATGTATATATCTATGTGTGTTTTATTATAGATACTCACCCTATTATGTACATAATTATCACGACATATCTATTTCCTGGTGACATATAGACCCATTTGGTCGGGTGTTATTTGTTTCGTTGATTATATGAAGTTATCATGAACATTGTTTAAACACATGACACAATAATAAACAAATTACTTACTTAATCTCTTTAATACAACATCAATTATAAAATTTTATGAGGAGTGACATCATCTTTAGTTATTGTAATATTGTGTAAACAGTAATTAAAAAGAAAGTTGTTCTGTTACAATATATTTCAAGATTAAAGCGAATCCTGTTCAAGCACCGTATAATATTTAGCACACAACAAGAATATCTGCAACAAAAAAAGCTTTAAAGTTAAACACAAATGTGTATGGAATTCAAATAAGAAGTTGCTGTCAAAAACATCGGAATTACGCTAAAACTTTCTGTGATGATACCTTATTTTCGTAATTTTAGTCGCCAGAAGAATGTTAGCTTAGAGTTACTTAGCAAAATCATTTTACTAAAAACAGCTTTTTATTTATTTTATTTAATAATGCAAATTTATACATGATGAAGGCACAGGTTGTTTAGATACTGAAATCGCTATTTTTGTGTTTTGTTGCATAATAACCGTTAAACGTACTGTGTACAGTTTGTTTGTCAATCTGCAAAGAGTAGACAATATTGTTAAAAATCAAAATAATAATTTAATTAAATTGATAAATAAAGTACATGATGTATTTTTATGTACGAATGTTGATATTTGTAAATTTATTTTTACGACATCTTATCCCGCCTTATAACCAATAAACGTCGCCGGAAGTGAACAGGGGACATCACACGTGATTACGTAAAGGAAGTAACCTAGTTTTGGGAAAGGCCTATTGTATTCTATATTCAATGAAGTCAACAATTGGGGCTGAGAGATGATGGGGTTGCAGGGCTGACCCCTAACTAATAAAAGAATTCTTTAGCCAAATGTGCCATACTCTGTTGAAACTCTACTAATTTGGGGTGTTTTATGGAAATGAAAGTTTCTTTAGCCAAATGTGATCATGTGTAGCAAGTGTTTTTGTTCACCTTTGGGGGAAAGGTGGCAGGGCCCTTTAGGCGGGGAATTTTATGGCAAAAGGGGAATTTTGTTGGTAGAAAAGCATTATTACATTTTTATATTCTACTTTTTATAAAACAGTAATCAATTGTTTTGCTACAAATAATAACTTAGATTATGCACAAATGTGGTTTGATAACAAAATTGCTGGGATTGTTTACGAAAATTCCTCTATCTTAATCAATTTTTGTCCGATTTTGTTCAAGTTTTTTTCGAAATAAAGCTTACATTCTGAGGGGAATTTTAAGGTAAATATAGGGGAAAAATATATACTTTTTTAGCAGGGGAATGGGGTCGAATTTCGGCCCCAAATTGGCCATAAAAAAAACCCACTGGTAGCCATTGGTTAATTTGTGGAATGGCAGAGTGAGACCTGGGGTTGCTACGGCCATTCTGGTCTGGATACTTTGGAACTTAACTATTTTGTATCTGCACTGCTGTGGATTCTTCATAACTTAACTGGAACTTAACTATGTTGTATCTGCACTGCTGTGGATTCTTCATAACTTAACTAGAACTTAACTATTTTGTATCTGCACTGCTGTGGATTCTTCATAACTTAACTACATTCATTCAAAATTATTTAATGTCTATGTCTGTATTTCGACAGCGCGTCCCAAGTCACTGTTTGGCAAGAAGTCCATGTTCTTACTCACCTATATTATATTATTAACTGCTTTACTTAACTGTATTGCTAACTAGTTATAATTGCTATTATTCAAAGTTATGTAATTTCCACATCTGTATTTTGACAGTGCACCCCAAATCACAGACGGGCAAGAAGTCCATGTTTGTATCGCCCATTGTGGACATCCCTCTAGAAGACACGGAATTCGCTGACAAGGAAAAAGATGCAATGCTCATGTGCAAGTTCCATAGTAAGTGGCGATCATTTTATGTACTGATCTTTCTGTAAATGCATTTCCTACCCTTTTAACCATTTCTTGATCAAGACTTTCTGTATTTAATCACTCTGTATTGTTCAATGACCATTATTGACATATTTAAGCGTTTGTATCATTTTTGCAAAAGCATTCAATTGCTTTCTCAGACTAAGGACCGTTTAAGATGCTCAGCAAAGATATGTCCATATTTTTTTGTAATTGTGGATTTCTTTTTCTGACCTTAATTTGGCAAGAAACTGTGAAATGAATAAATTTGTATGGACTAAAAGAAGTGTATAGGAAACTTTTTTTGTTTTCAGAAGATTGCATTATATTGTAAAACTAACTGGTCTTAATAATATCATGCAATCATTGCAATATATACTTCATTAGGAAAGTGTTGACAATTAATCAATACTAATATGTCCTGATTACATTGCCCCAGCGTATGGGGGTGTTACTTGGTTATGTAGAATCATGTAACATTTATGAAGGCTCATATAATGTGTGTGATCAGAGATATATAGGACATGTCAGGTTATTTTAAAAGGCCATAAAATGCACATAAATATCAAGCATGGTATGAATAATTGGGAGGGTAGCCATCTTCTCTTTTTTTTGTTAAATATTCTGGATCAATTTGTATACAGTGTAGTGTGAGTGCAAACTTCGGTGAATATACTCAATTTACATTTGTATTTGTTGTTATATTAGTAATGATGTAATGTTATAAGACTTGCAAAGATATTTTGCATATATTAGCTAAAACATTTTCTGTGGTAAATTGTTTGTTAAATGAGTTCCAACCTGTAATAAACATTGTTTAAGAACCTATTTTCTAACGGGATCAATTTCTCAAGAATTTTTTTACATCCATGTTGCACATCATTTTGCAGATGCTATTGACGGGCAAGCCAAGTGGTTGAAAGACGGCCGTGAAGTCAGTTCATGGCAGGGGAAAGCAACATTTGACGGGCGCACGGCTAAACTGGTGATACGCGAGGCCTCCAAGCGTATCTGCGGAACCTACGAGTGTGTCGTTACGAACTCTGGTGGAGAGGCCAAGACCAGGGCCGTCGTGTCGTTGCTCGGTTAGTAAATAATATTCTTTAAATTATTGGTGGAGTGTAACCTGTAATACTTGTTTGTTGTTGTTGTTCTTATTTTACCAGTTTTGAGTTAATTAAGCCACCAATCAATTATTATATTTCCTGAATGTATCCTGATGTCGGAAATGGCCAGATATCCTTAATTTTCCTTCTTTTCGGTTGTTCATACTGTCTACAGCACAGAGGAATGAGTTACTTTTGGGGCCTAAGTGCAATTTAATTTATATAATGAATATGTTTATCAGTGTGCTTAAAATGTTGAAGTGTCTACAAAATATTGATGTTGTCTTAACATCTGTAATTCTGTATTTATATACTGTTAGCAAATAAATTATGTTTTGGCACATAATACATGACCTTTGGTCACTTTGTACTTGTTTGGGAAAGTGAAAATTTTACAATATTGGAAAAAACTAGTTTAATGAAACAAAACTTATTAATTCTCACTAGAAATTTGTGGTTTAACTGTAGACATAAATTTACTAAATGTGCTTGACCTAGAGTAAGTAGAAGAGGATAATTTCAGTAGCCGAGCATTTAGGTAAATAGGAAATGTCAACTCCGGTCTTTTACCTCCCTTGGTGTCAGATTTCATTTCCCAATGCTATTACAGAAATACGATACAGACCTACATGTTTACTGTTATTTTGCTGGGTGATACAGCATTTCACTTTTACTGTTGTAATATTGCCGTGCAGCCATGGTGGTGTTATTTATTTATTATATTGATTGCACATGTTGGGCTACAAAATATGAGAATATAGCTGTTCACCTTTTGAAATAAGAAACATTGGTGAACATGTTTTATTTCATTATCACCGTTACTGTACAGTCATTTGCAAAGCATCATTAAATTTCTGATTTTACACAACCACCACAAAATATTTTACATTCTAGTTTGGCATAAAGAAATAAAAATTAGTAGACAGAAAATATGAAAATATACCAATTTATCATATTTAACTCAGAAACTTCAGTAGCCCTGTTTGGTCAACTGAAAACGCCAACATAAGATGTATTACAGTCTATAAATAGCATCACAGATACAGACTCCTTCCTTTCGAGGCAGTTCACTAGTAAATTTTTGCTTTTTCTGTCCATACACGGTAGTCAAGGGGTGAAATAAAGTTCCAAAAATGGTGCATAAACATACTTTAATTGCAGATGTGAAATGTAAAAAAAATAAATAAGTGACCTTTCAGACCCGAAAGTTGAACCGGTTCCCCCACAGTTCACAGTCAGCCTGGCAGACACAGACATCGAGCTGGGAGAAAAACTGGTCTTGGAAACTCAGGTCACAGGTACAGGATACAGTACACTAAACTGCAAGATTTGACTTAAAATTATTTCAAAACAACTGTAACAGATTTGAACATTATAGTTCTTTAAAATACAGATTAATAAATTGCTTTTCAGAATTACTTATGACACTCATCTTTGCATTAAATTTTATCTCAGATCAGTTCAGAACATTTACAGAACTATTACAGGTGATGAAAGTAATCAATTATGTAAACATACAATATTAGGTGAGTGTTGGATAAAGATGAAGTTTATCATGCTCGGCACAAAACATTTTAGCACTCTGCAAGCCTCCTCGTGCACATCTGTTTATAAGCCTCGCATGATAAACGTCATTATTATCCAACACTCGCCTAATATTATGTATAAACGGGTACAAAACCATTAACATATTTACAATCGATACTATCCAGGCAAACCGCGACCATCGCTCAAGTGGTACAAGGACAATCAAGAACTTGGGTCATCCCAGGACATCCGCATGGAGTACAAGGAGGGCAAAGGTCGTCTCATCGTGGATAACCTTGATCCTGCAGAAGGGTCTAAGTTCACCTGCGTGGCTAAAAATATCGCCGGGCAAGACACGACTGTAGCAGCTGTGAAAGTGACTGGTAAATGTTTTTCCGTTCATCTTAATTATGAACCTAGAAATAAAAACAGCTTGCAGATTTGCAAGCTAATTGGTGATGTCACACTTTCACTCTTGTTAGTTTCAGCAGGTGTTACTGTTAATGACTGTGTTTTCAACAGATTTTATAGTTTGTTCAAATTGGAAATATTATTGCAAGGTAATTAGAATGCAGTGTTTTGTTAATAAAAAATGTTTTGAATTAAATACGCACAAAATATAACTACAATTTAAACAAAAAAATGGCTGAAAATGACTATTACCATGCATTATGTGCACCACATTTTTATAGCCGTAATTCAGGGTAAAAATGGGCCCGTTATCGACAGTCTTTTACGGTACAAATCCAAGCAGATTCTAATTGTCCAGGAATTACTCTTTTTCAGTCTTTAATATAGGGTTAAATACTGAATACATTAATAGCCCATATATTGGCTGTGCCTCAAAACAGTTCAGCAGAGTTATTGGTAGACATTCATTTTATTGAATGATTTGAGATTATTTGTTGCATTTAGCAGACTATGCATTATACAAATTGCATAGAAAAGATACTCTGGAGATGGATTATAAATGAGGCGCGTCGTTGGAAAACCGGACTTTATGCATGTGCATAAAGTGCCGTCCAGGATTAGCATGTGCGGACTGCATTTCAAAATGTAAAATGGCCTAAGCTAAATCTTGGTGTTAGGCTAGAAGCGATTGACCGTCCAACACAATTTAATTGACCACGCATTAAGCGATTTGAAAAGTCAGGAGGTTAGTGGGACATGACTCGTTAATACAATAGTTTTATGTGATTGTTTTTTGTTAAAGATCAGAACAGAAGGCAGTTGTATGTTCAAATGGATCTTTGGTGTTTTTTATTGAAAACATAAGGTTTAATACTTTAGTGGGTTTGTTTTTCAACTGTGTTAGGATTGAATGTTAGGAATACATATTTTTTCTGGTGTGTAAACTCTGTGTATTCAGATTTTTCTGTCTTAGTCTATATATCAGGATCATCTTACAGCTATTTTCATTTCGGAAGTGACTCTCTGCCCAGTGAAAGCATAATTAATGGGTATTAATCTTTGTATGCCACAGTAATGTGGAGTAATAAACTGGGGCATTTTGAACTGGGCTTGTCAGACTTGTGGTTAATTTAATATTTAATTTTATGGTTAACTTTATGGTGGTCCAACATGTGAGTTTGCAACTGTTCCCTTAATCTTCACATCATGATGGACAGTTTTGATACTTCATATGAGGGGTGTCGTGACAAAACCGGGCTTAGTGCATGTGCGTAAAGTGTCGTCCCGGATCAGCCTGTGCAGTCCGCACAGGTTGATCCAGGATGGCACTTTCCGCTTTTATGGTATTTTCTGTTTCAAGGAATTCTCTTCTAAACATAAATCCACTGTAGGCAGAAAGTGCCGTCCAGGGACAACACTTTTTTCTCTCGTCACGCCTCATATGAATTTAAAGATCTTCTATGTTGTACAATACCAGTATTCACAAAGAATTTTTTTATGTTGCTTCCAAACCAGTTACTTATTTTCGAATGGACACCACACTCATAAAGGTTCCAATTACAATTGCAAAAAAATCATGTTAGAATTGAAATAATTTTCACATTATCGTTGTTTATTAGCCAATAAACAACTCTTTGTTGTTCTGCTGCGTGGCTATGAAACAACTGGGGCGAACGCCCTGGCATTAGAACTCTCATAATCATTGTAAATTATTTCTTAATTATTTATTCCAAATTATGTGTTATTATACAAAGCAATATAAAAAGGTAAAAACTATCTTTATATAAAAAATTAAAAGACAATTTTTTTTTCATATAAAACTGTAAATTGAGAAACACATCTTTATATAAAATTAGATTATATTTGTTTGTGGAAACACTAAGTCTTCTGTCCGTTTAACACTGAAATCTTTGTCAAAGCTTTATTTAAATAGGAGGTTATACCAACTATTTTATGCTAGATAGCCTAATAATAATAATAATAAAAATAATAATTATTATAATAATAATAATAATAATAATAACAATAACAATAATAATAATAAATAGTTTCCCAGGTGAAATTTAAAGCTGTGAACAAGCTTTAATAATATAATCAATGCAAATGAGACATATGATAAAATGAGCAAGATGCATGAATATGTATTTAAATTAAAATAAAATTTCCATTTGGCCACACTGAAATAATATCAAAAAACTTTCATTTAATATAAGCAGTGTTGCATGAACTCATAAACTGTTTCATTGTGCATGAAGACTTTGGTAGGTAAAACGGCATGGCGAAACGTAATGATTAATGTGAAATTGAATCTAAGGATGCTAAAATAGTTTTGTATTGAGTAATCAGACGTTTGTATGTGTGTTGCTGGAGTGGAGCAATGAAAGTGATTCGGGTTTTATGAGGACTGCGTGACGTGACGGTATAAGACCAGGAGTTTTACACTTAGATTCTCCAGTGAAGTTGGCTTTTGGCTTATTTAAATTGGATTTTATTTTTTGTGGATATTTTTCTGTCTTTAGTTTAAATAATTTATACAAAAATAAGTGTTATTAAGTTTGTTGTTTATAAGAAAGTGTTTTTAAAGCTGTCTTATTATTATATCTTTAAGTCTCAAGATTTAAATTGTGTGCATGTTGAAATATTCGATACACATTCTGGTTTGAGTATTTGAATGATTATTACATTCAAATTTGATAAAATTATTTGTGTCTAAAATATTAGGCCATACCAATTTGATTCTATGTTTAGTGTCCTGGGGCTGGTAGGTTTTTGGATGCCTGAATGAAAAAAAAAAAAATGTTGATAATGTGAAAAATCAAGTTGGAAATCATATTAAAATTTGAAAGACATGACTTTTAGGTGTTTTTACCAATATTTGTAAAAACAATGTGCAAGTAGGCAATTTACACAGTTAAAATACTGTGTTAAAGTATGAGGATGATATATAACAGTTTTGCAGGAAAACATTTTCTTTAGCTTGTACCACTGCCATGAATAAGTTGTGAAAGAAAAATGTTTTTTTTATCCACTCATTGTTGGTTTTTTCCTGTTTGGTTGGAAGGTTTCGAAAAATCATGGGGACGCTAAACATAGAATCAAATTTGTATGGCCTTATTACAATATTGTATGAAACGGTTTTGTGCAGTCCGCACAGGCTAATCTGGGATGACACTTTCTGGCTACAGAAGATTTATGTTTAGGAGAGACTTCCTTGAAACAGAAAATACCATAAAAGCTGAAAGTGTCGTCCTGGATATGCCTGTGCGGACTGCAGAGGCTGTTCCGGGATGACATTTTAGGCAGAATGATGCATTAAGCCCGGTTTTCCCACGACACGCCTGGTATATATTTCTTAAATGGTTTGTTTCAGGGTCCTCAGACCAGCACGACCCTCCAATATTCACAAAAGAACTCTCGGATATGGATGTGAAGGATGGGGACAGAGTGGAACTCAGTGTGGAGGTCAAAGGTGAGGCAGAATTTCTGTGATTTGTAATAATTGCAAATGTCATAAAATTATTTATGTGAGTTGTAATAATTGCAAATGCCATAGAAATTATTTCTGTTAGTTGTAATAATTGCAAATGTCATAGAAATTATATCTGTGAGTTATAATAATTGCAAATGTCATAGAAATGCTTTCTGTGAGTTGTAATAATTGCAAATGTCATAGAAATTATTTCTGTGAGTTGTAATAATTACAAATGTCATAGAAATTATTTCTGTGAGTTATGATAATTGCCAATGTCATAGAAATTATATCTGTGAGTTGTAATAATTGCATATTTCATTTATATATATTTTGTGGTGATTAAAATGATATTGATATAGGCTACAATTTAGTGAACAACTAAACCATATAATGAAATACATATTTTTGTCTTCACAAGTTATGATTTCTTTGCGAGCTTAATAAATGTTTAAAAGTAAATACTTGTCTATGCTGAACCCTATCAGAATTATTTTGATTTTGTAAAAATAAATTAAGGAATGAATGAATTAAATGCAGTAGTTTATACATCTTCAGAATACATATTTGTAGAACTGGTAAAATCAAATTGTGCATACACGTTTTATTGACATTTGTATTTGATTGATTTATTACATGCTTTATTGCTTGTTCTGGCATGCAGGTTGCATAAAATGAGAGGCATGATCAATATAAGCAAACTTAAGTGAGCATGAAATGAACTGATACAAGTTTTGTGGAAGGTTATTCATAATTGTTTAGTTGGAACATATTTTATGAACTCTAGAGATTTTATGTTTGTGCAGCAGGCTGTTATATTTCGAAACTGTTGAAGGTTGCAGAATTGACTGTTAATAATTTTAGCAGAAAGATATTGTATTAAGGTCAAACACAGAGTACAATGCAATATGATATAATTAGACTTGAACATATGAAAATCAACTGTCTGCAATTAGTGTACTATTGTTAGAACTGTTGAAGTCAATATCGGAAGTTGCATGTTCAAAATAGCATGTTTCTGCTTGTGCATGTTGATCAGGTACCCCACCCATTGATATTGTGTGGGTGCACAACAACCGAGAAATCCCGCCCACCGACCCCGTGTGTCGCATGGTAACCAAGGGCAACACCCACATGCTCATCATCCCCGAAGTTTTCCCTGAAGATTCTGGGGAATATGTGTGCGAGGCGTACAATAGTTACGGCGACACTGACACCTTCTGTAGATTGAATGTGCATGAAGGTATTGTGAGCATTTTGTGTTCTCTTGCTTCCTTTATTTACAGCAACACCATTGGTATTATGTGTCAGCTGAGTTACTTCCCTTAGTTGCATGAAGGCCATTGATATTCTGTCAGCTAAGTTACTTCCCTTAGTTTCATGAAAGCCAATGACATTCTGTTAGCTAAGTTACTTCCCTTAGTTGCAAGAACATCATTGACATTCTGTCAACAAAGTAACTTCCCATAGCGACATAAAGGCCTTTGATATTCTGTCAACTAAGTTTCTTCCTTTAGTTGCATGGAAGTCACTGATATGCTGTCAACTAAGTTACTTTCCTTAGTTGCATGAAAGTCATTGATATTGTGTTAACTAAGTCACTTCCATACATGCCATACGTCCCGCTCTCGCCGGCATTGTTTCATTGGGCCAACGATTTACTTCTTGTCGTTAAATCCTTAACTGGTCCCTTAATTGCTGTTAGTCATCACGTGGAGGGTGTATACAGTAATTGTATGTCCTAGATCAATACTGACCTATCTGAACGATAATTACGTTATCGATTCGGCTGTTTATTCAAAAGGAAAGATCTCACAGTTCTCTGCGCTACGAAGTTTTCATATAGCAATTAAAACACCCACGCTTTCCATGCGGATGACATGGCGTTGTACATGTCAGCGTAATATTCGCACGCTTTTCTTGCAGAACAAAAGATTTATACGAAGTGCATAATGTATGCCATGTCACCCTAATTTCGTGGGTCTTATTTACGATTGTGACGCATGCGTGTTAATACATTCTGTTATCTCACCACTGAGTTGGATAAAACACAATTTGCAATGTCCTCTTTGCAAACGAAGTAATTAAAAGACCGATTTTTGTTGCTATTTCATGTATATATTAAGTTATTGTACCTGACCCTACTGATCTGTATCGTTTGGAAGCTTCTCATAATTTCGTGGGTTCTGATTGGCCGGCCTACTTTGGTTGTGAAAGAGTGTTTACAGCATCGATTTAGTTTCACTTTGTATGTGCTGAACCCTGTGCTGATCAACAAACGAAAATCTTGGTGAAAACTAGCGTTTTTGCAAATTTTATCATTATAAATACACAGTCCTTATCATATTTTTTAAAAGGTAACAAAATAGGCCTAACGAAATCTACACACTTGTTCAATTTTGGTTGTGTAGGTTTAACTTTAAGCTTCATGAATTTATAAATATTCTACTGTATTGTGTTATTTATTGTTCTTAAATATTAAATAAATGATAAAATTCCATGCAGCATTCATGGGTAGAAATGCTAACTTAAAGTTAAAAGTCTGAAAATGTCAGTCAAATTTAGGGAAGGGGGATTGTTTATGATTTTTTTTACTGAAAATAGCAAAATACCATTGAGAAATAAAAACAAGGGAGATAATCATACATGTGCAATTATCCTTGGAAAACTGTTCTAAATATACGACTTTTATAGAACGAAATGTCATGAATTTAATTCCAAAGTAGTTGTTGGGTAGTGAATAATTTGTGTATTTAATGTCATTAATTGGTGATTTAATTGACAAAGTCACTCACTGGTTGACATTTAATATGATTTCCTTTTCATATACTACAAAATATACAATTAAGTTAACAGTTATAATAATTCGGACAATGTTTTCGGAGGCACGAGCAAAAATTCTATTAGTTTCAAACGGCCACGAAATTATGGTAACCCACGAAATTATGGTAATTAGGCATATATGTGCATTTTAACATTTGACGCACGTAGATGTTCTTTACAGGCAGTTTAATTGATTTCATTTCAAATATAAATTATCCTGATTATGTGCGGATTTATGTGAAACTGAAAATCATTTTGGTCTGCCTTTATGTCTTTATGAGGTATCATGAGGTATAATTTTCCTCGAGAAATTAATAAAGGAATCAATGGACACAATGAAGGTTTTGAATTCTTATGATCATATGCATTCTATCTCAAAGAGGAATCTGTATTTAATACCAAGATGTGTTATTAAAACGGTTGGGCTACCAGTCGATAATTGATTGGCACAAACATTTTTGTTGATATTCATTGAGTGATAGCCTTTTAAATACAGCTTTCAGATTAAGGCCTTTTCGCTTTAATTTCTCATTTAAATAATATATGATCAAATTAATGAAATTAGAATTTGGTTATACACTTGTATCTACTCAAGATATTTTTCACTTAAATTCTTTCATTATCCAGTCATAAAAAAGTAATTAAATTAACTCAAAAAGTCTTTCTGTCAATAAAATGCGCAAATTTACATACTTTTTCAATGTTAAATGATTCATGATTGTCCCTACAATAAAATTATTATTTTCTTATTTCATACCAGTTTTATTTTTTAAAGAATATACAGATTTATATTTAAGTAATAGTCAGAACATATTAAGTAAAATCTTGTTGGTTAAAAAGGGGTTAAGAACATATTAAGTAAAATCTTATTGGTTAAGAACGGGTTATAACATATTAAGTAAAATCTTAATAGTTAAGAAGGGGTTAAGAACATATTAAGTGACATCTTATTGGTTAAAATGCGGTTAAGAACATATTAAGTAAAATCTTGTTGGTTAAGAATGGGTTAAGGACATATTAAGTAAAATCATATTGGTTAAGAAGGGGTTAAGAAGGGGCAGAGTTCGAAATAGCCAATCCAAAGCATAAGTATAGTGTCCGTTAAGACCAAAAATGCTCTTAATCAGTAAGTATTTCACTTAATGGATGCAGTCCAGCCTAGAGTCAGTAAGTATTTCACTTAATGGATGCAGTCCAGCCTAGTGTTAATTGTAAAGATATTATAAAGAATATAAGTGTTTATATTGAACATACTTGCACAAACTGACCAAAATGCTTTTGATGGCATCTACATGTGACAGTTTTATCAGCTGGTACTATTTCTGGTCACTGCACATGTATCTCATTGAATGTTGTCCCATCATGTTCATACCTAGTATTGGCTCAGAGGTGAAGTATAAACTCCTACTTTAGTATTCAACAATGGTAATTTGCCTTGGGATGCAGGAAATTTCTCCAACAATTAAATACAACTCTGAAAATGCACTGGTTCGTTACCTTGAGAAACCCAGGGCAAAAACCCAGGGCAAATACAATACGTTATGTGGAATGATTAAGTTGGAATTGCTGTCTAAGTATCTGTGTATGTTAATTAAGAAATAATTTTTCGATTTCGAGTTGTTTATTGGCTCATAAACAACGATTTTGAGTTCTGGTGCGTAGGAATTTTACCGCATCAGAATGAAAAATCGTTGTTCATTAGCCGATAAACAACGATAATGCAAAAATTATTTTGATTCGAACATGACCTGAAAATATATTCCACAATTACATTTGCGAACTATATTTTACAGTTTCAGAACTTTTTGTGTTGTTTATTGGTAGTTTAACCACATAAAATGTTTTTCTTTTTCTGTAGAAAACACTGCACGTGTCATGTTATAATTATGTTCTGATATTGATATTCTGAAATGTATACACTGCAACAGTTGATATTTTTTCTTAGTTACTTACTCATATATTTGAAAAAGGTTTCTGTCTGCATAATCGACTGAATAAAACCTTCAATGTAGTTACATGAACTATGTCTAATAAAAAAGAAAATGAAACTAAATTTAAAAAAAAAATAATAATTTGAAATCCTAAAATATACAAACATAAAAGACAGTTACAGTTCCGATAACTAAATATTTAGTCCACCTTTAAGATTCAAATAATGAGGACTCGATTACCTCGTAGTACCATGCAATATATCATTCGGAAACAAAAAATGTCAAAATTTAGCTTTCACCTGATGGTAAACCAATTTTTGTTTGTCTGGCAAATGAGACTGAAATGTGTCACTATCAGATTCGTTTTAAGCGTGATGTGTAGGTATTGTTATCAGATACGGTTTAAAGATAGTAACAGAAATAAAGTATAAACAAAATTGAATGTATTGTTTAATGTTGAAATTTGATCTATTTTTCAGGATTGGAAATTAAGAATAAAGACATTTTTCATACTTGATAGACCGTGTCATATGTTTATGTGTTCACACATGGTAACATGTCAGTTAGGATTTCTTGTTAAGTTTTTTTTTACATTTGAATATCATAAGATTGATTTATTTTCAGCTGATAAGCGGTTATTTTTGGCTGATAAGTTGGAGAGATAAGCTGGTGAATAGTTTAATTGATGTGTTGATGTAAGGGCAGTTGTCTAAATATTGTAGTTAGATTGGCAAGTTGGTCTTAATTGAAGGAATTTGTTTGTTGTTTGGTTGGATATGATTTATACCCTCTGGAATAACAGATTACACACTTGAAAGGAACTGAAACATAAACATTTTTTAAAAAAGATCATGTTCACCATTCTTGGTTAGTGCAGATTTTATGATACATCTCAAGGGACCTCAGACATAAAAATGGAATATAATTGGTACGTAGACATGCATAATTAGCAATTTACACAAATGTTAACTCAAACTAAATCTTCTATATACCTAAATTTAAAAAAGGATATTTGTATATTTATAATGTTTTGTTTATGGCCATTCTGTGATAATTAAATCTGGGACCCCATACATTGGTGTGTAAACATACATTATTATAAAATAAAATAAAAAATATTGGTATATAATTATTGGTACCTTAGGCCAGAGTTTGTTTATTTCTTGTTTCTTGGACATTTTTAGAAAAGTGTCCGGTCTGAGGAGGGAAAAAAATAAAAATATAAATGTGGCGCGTCGTGGGTAAACCGGACTTAATGCATGTGCGTAAAGTGTCGTCCCGGATTAGCCTGTACAGTCTGCACAGGCTAATCCGGGACGACACTTTCCTCTTAAAGTGGATTTATGGTTAGAAGACACTTCATTGAAACAGAAAATACCATAAAAGCGGAAAGTGCCAGTTAATTAATGACTAGAATTTCACAAATGGAAATGGGCAGTGATATTAAAATCTGTATGCATTATGACTTACACAAATCATATTACACAACATTAACTTAATCACTGCATGATAAACATGACATTAATACCAATAATAGTAACATAAAACGGCAGTCTTTATCATATAAAAACTACTGTAAAAATATGCTAACACTTAAACACAGTACGTCATATATCGCTGGGCAGTGGCCATATTATATGTATAACATCATGTTTAATAAAGTGAAAACTAAATGAATATATTTTATTAATAAATCAATGTACACCAATTATATTTGTTAATTATTATATTGATATAAAATTATAAATGTGTATTTAATACAATGATTCTAAGATCTTAATTTGTTTTTACTGTGTATTTTCTTCTGACTTTAAGTGTTGCATGATGTATAAATTAACGTAGAGCAGATCATATAAATCATACAGCGATATACAGTCACAATGTATGTTACATAAAATTTAGTAATTTCTTTAGCGTTTTTATTTTTGCATTCCGTTTAACTGGTTGAAACCCTTTCACAAGGTCATTTTTACGATATCGGGTACATTCTACAAATTATTTTTGTTTTTGTTTTTTACAAAATATCGGGTCGGCGGATCTGAGAACCAAGAAATAACAAACTCTGGCCTTACATATAAAATAATGTTTTGTTCATGGACATTCTGTGATAATTAAATCTGGGACCCCATAAATTGCTATGTAAACATCCATTATTTTAAATAAAAATAAATAAATATTGGTATATAGTTATTGGTACCTTACATATAAAATAACAAATTCTGCTTAACTTACAATATTTTTCTTATGAAAGTATTATCTAACGCATGTAATTTCAAAGCATACCAGTACCATGGTAACAGAATATATAGCTGGAATATAGCTGCATTTTAAGATGGTATCCAGACAAGTCCCCGACCGAACGAAACCCCGTTCATCAAATTTGTAAAGGCGGACGATTCCCCGTTCAAGGTTTTGCAGGGCCGGACAAATGCCCGATCACGGTTGTTCACACCCGGACCAATCCCCGATTGTGCCACATTACAAGTAATGTAAAAGGTCATTCTTTGTATATCATGATATCTAATCGTCGTAATTACAATTACAAAAAATTTAAAACGTTAAAACACTCTAAAACGCCGTGTGCAAAATACAGAAATTACAGAAAGAAGGTTACAAACCACTAATTATTATAGAATGCTCGGTATTAAATTGTTAACAGTGCTTGTAATGCTAAAGTTATTGTTTCTTACTTGCTATGATTTATTATATAATAATATGAGGGCGTCGTGAGAAAACCGGTCTTAATGCATGTGCGTAAAGTGTCGTCCCGGATTAGCCTGTGCAGTCCGCACAGGCTAATCCAGGACAGCACTTTCCGCCAACAGAGGATTTACGTTTAGAAGATACTTCCTTGAAACAGAAAATACCATAAAAGCGGAAAGTGCCGTCCTGGATTAGCCTGTGTGGACTCCGGGACGACACTTTACGCACATGCATTAAGACCGGTTTTCTCATGACGCGCCACATATTATTAATGTTATTATAGATTGCTCGGTATTAAATTGCTAGTATAAATATAAATAATAAAAGGCGTGTTCTATTCTGTTCAATAATTATAATTGAAATAATGATTCTAATTGAAAGGCGCATGTATAACAAACAACCTAATTATCAGTTTGCTTGTACACCATGTCCTTTAATTAATTAATAGTGAAACGATTAACTCCAACTTGCAAAAACAAATTAATTAGTTCACACCATGTCCTTTGATTAAAGCAACAATTTGTGACATGATTTAATACTCCACTATCAAACTGAAATGTATGTTTTCTTCATCATTTAATAATAATTTAATTGTGCTTCAGTTGCTTTTTTATGTGCTAATTATAATTCGTGGTTATTGATTATGATTGAAATAATTGTTGAGATCATTTCCATGTATTTGTTCATGTATTGACCGGGCAGAAAAATTACCAATTGGTCGGGGATTCGTCCGGGTTGACAATACAGCGATCGGGAATTTGTCCGTGTGTGAAAAACATTGATCGGGGTTTTGTCCGGAGTGTTAAAAACAGTGGTCGGGGAATTATCTGGCCGGGGTTTTGGCCGGGATTCTTTTAAGATATGTGGTACTTTCAGAAATAAAAGTAATTTTGCTAGGTAATGATTTCTATCAAATAATGTTTGAAAAAAACATTAATGTATATGTTTTATCTAATCATGTTTTTTTCATCATAGAAAGTTTCACTAAAATGTATAGTAAAGCATAATCACACTTAATATATAAATGCTGGTGTAAACATGCCAGTAACAAGAGGTGTGGGTTGGGATAACAAAAGCTACTAAAACTGCTAAACATAATTGTGTCACATCCTTCAGGACCTAAACTGCTTGCTACTCAAGAAGCAATTGTACCCAGCAATATCATGTTGCAAATTGTCCAATTTGCCAACTGTCAGTACAATGTGAACATTCAGGAACTAAAATTCGGGAGCCATACAAATTACCACACATTTTCCTACTAGCCTTTACAACACTGTATCGCTTTGGCCCTCAATTCTTATGTCAGTAGTAAGTCACCCTCAATTCTTATGTCAATAGTAAGTCACCCTCAATTCTTATGTCAATAGTAAGTCACCCTCAATTCTTATGTCAATAGTAAGTCACTAAAATTGTACAGTCATAAATATAAATACTTGATGTCAGTTGTACAAAATACAGCTGCCTGATCATGACAACACATGACAGCTCATGACAACACATGACAACTCATGACAACACATGACAGCTCATGACAACTCATTACAACACATTACACAACACATGACAGCTCATGACAACACATGACAACTCATGGCAGCTCATGACAACACATGACAACTCATGACAACACATGACAACTCATGACAACACATTACACAGCACATGACAACTCATGACAACACATGACACAACACATGACAACACATGACACAACACATGACAACTCATGACAACACATTACACAACACATGACACAACACATGACACAACACATGACAACACATGACAACTCATGACAACACATGACAACACATGACAACTCAGAGGTTCACTACTCTCTTCTACTGTGGCTCAAACGTGACATGATCAACAGTTTTTCCATTTACATGCTTGACTTGTTGCTTTTTATGGGCTAGTATTAGGTTATTTTTATTAGCACATAATTATTAGATTGTTTATCAACAGAACAAATTTTTGAATCCTAATGTAATAACTAGCACATACCCATTTAGTACTATCATGCGGTTGTGCATTAGCTTTTACATGCGGTCATAATACTACAGTGTGCACATTTTAATATACTGGTAAATAACGACCATGTGAATTCATTACAATCATACAATTCTGTCTCAAATAACAGTTTTGGGCGCTTTGTTCACATAATAGAGAGCTGGCCATTGTTTTATATCAAAGCAAGAAAAATCAAAAAGGATTTTGTTATCATTTATTTCTTAAAATGACTGTATGCTTTCTCTGAGTAGTTCTTGAGCAAAAATGTGTTACCAGAATACTTAGCATGCAACTTTTGGATACAAGCTGGGCCATCAAACTTCTGAAGTGAGATTCATAATTTCTCAAGATATTCAACACTCCAGACATTTCTACACCCCTATAAATTGTGATGTGGTACAAGAGCTTGTAAATGGGGTGTGTGAAATGTCACATAGTGATGTAGATAAAACTGAATAATTTAGCCTTCCCTGCAAATTACCTGAGCTAATAGGTGGATACTAAATTACCATGTAATGAGTTAGGCCAAACAAAATAACTGCATTGTTTGTTACCTGAAAGTGATGAATAGATAAATAATATATATGAGGCGCGTCGTGGGAAACCTGGTCTTAATGCATGTGCGTAAAGTGTCGTCCCGGATCAGCCTGTGCAGTCCGCACAGGCTAATCCAGGACGGCACTTTCCGCCTACAGTGGATATATGTTTAGAAGAGACTTTCTTGAAACAGAAAATACCATAAAAGCGGAAAGTGCCATCCCGGATTAGCCTGTGCGGACTGCACAGGCTAATCCGGGATGACACTTTACACACATGCATTAAGTCTGGTTTTCCACGACGCCCCTCATATAAATAATAAATCAAGTATAGTTGTGAGAAGGTATGTTGTATTGCAGAGTTATTTCTGCAGCTGCTAATGCAGTTAGCTGTCCCAGAATCTGCCATTTAACTGCCTATTATATGTCCCCTTTGTTGGTAAATAACCTGTATGTAAATATAATTTACTTGATTTAAAAACAACAGACTTTTGACTGTCCCAAAATTTACTGTTTAAAGTAGACTAATTTCTCTTGAGGCATTATATACGTAGTACTCAGTTAGCACATTTTAAAATGTTAAAAAAATATAGCAGCCATTTTCATTTTCACTGTAATTTACCAGATTTGGCCCGGAACGAGTTATATTTTTGTAAACTGGTGTACCTTCTTCAACAATTGTTTTTCCTTATGTGGGATGTATAGGTATTGGGGTATTGGGCCTTAAAACACAAATTTATCTCCCCCTTGCCAAATTTATCTCCCCCTTGCTAAAACTTTTATTTTGCCCAAACCTTGTAAAAAAACAACACCATATATGATAACTTGTGCTTTACCTCCATAATGCATACAAAGTGGTATTCTAACGCTAATTTTTCTACAGACAACGAACAAAATTATCATTGTTAAACTACCAAATGAACAACGCAAATAGTAGTCCTGATTCTGCACAGAGCATAGTAAAAAGTAGTTCCAATTACAATTTCAAAATACATATCAGATCATGTTAGAATCGAAATAATTTTCGCATTGTTGTTTATCCGCTAATAAACAACTCCTTGTCATTCTGAAGCTAACGCCTTCGTGGTTTAATTCCTACGCATCAGAACTCCAAATTGTTTATTGGCCGATAAACAACAATAAATCTAAATTATTTTTTAATTATAACATGCTTGGCCTATCAGAATGATACAGCTATATTGTAGAGTGGCTTAAATGGTGTTCATGAGCGGGAAGCAGTGAAAAGAATCACAGCCGGTTCTGTTTTAATGAATCGAATACTTCTGTACCCTAGTTTTAACACTGTGTGACAGGTCGCGTTGTGACATTTGGGACAGTATTGTTGCCATCAATGATGTTTGCATAATGATAAAGATTATATATGTTTATTAGTTGTATTTAGTGTGAGTGAATGCTTGTGCTTTTTTCTGTTTCGATCACATGGAAACGTGAATGCTTGAAAATGGAATGCCTTATGTGTTGATCATTGTTGAAAAAACTTATTTTTACCCCATTTGTGTTTATTTTTGAATGTTTTTTTACTAGTTTTTTTTAATTAACGTCATGGATGGAGCTGTTTATGCATCATGTGTTTGAACTAGATTTCTCTCTCCCTCTTTGCTTGTTCTTTCATTCCATGCTTTATGTCTTTCCTATAGACTTCCTTATCAGTTCGTAATTTCACTGAACACAGATCACACAGAGCCACACTGGCTGAGAACTGGAATGGTGTCCATTGCCAAAACAACTGGACAGAAATAACGAGTAGAATGTTTTCTTTGGGTTTTGGCACAGGGCCATTTTTGTAAGGATTAAGGACCATGAAATGTTTATGTTAATATTAGAAAAATGTTTATTTACATCAGTTATTGAATATTTTCATGGTATTCTCATTCTTAATGGTGGTTTGAATTTCTTCTCACTTTCAAAGAAAAAAAGGCTTCTTAAGAAACTATGGATATCTAACCATTGCATGGAAAAGCTACATGGAATGTGATTTTTTGTATGAAAAACTAAGAACAATGAGATTTACTAACAACAGTCACAACCGCAATGTCCCCCACCCCGACCTGTCCAGCATCATCACTGCATGGCATGGCTTAGCAGAAATCTTGAGAAGAATTGAGAACTATTCTCAAAATGGCTTTTTTCTTACTTTCTCTTTTCAGATGGACCTCCACCTAAACTTCCTAAGCCAAAAAAGAAATAAAGCAGCAAATAACCTCTCTACTTCTTTTCTATTTTTTCTATCTTTTCTCTTTGTTTGTATATGAAAACGTGTTTTTATTTCTATCTTTCTTTTATTTTATTTTTTTTCATTTGTGTGTGTGTATTTTATGTGTTTTACAAAGAATATAAAATAATGGTGACATTTTTTACAATCTAAGTGCAATATATATTTTTGTAACACTTTTGTTTGTATGTGTGTGAAAGAAAAATATGTTAAGGCTGCAAACCCAGGAAAAGACATTCCATTTTCAACATTCATGTGTTCTTATGTGCAAAATTGATGTACCATGTGACGGCACTGTGCGCAAATATGTGATGAACAAACATATTAGTGTTAACATATTTATTGATGAGAATAACCTGTATAAGAATCAGTTTTTGCATGAATTTTGTATTTGTTACTAACACGACAAGCAGACACCTCCACGGAAATCGAACAAATCCAACAGACAGCGCCCGAATTTGTGATCCGTCCATCGAACGTTCACGTCTCGGAACACGAAAGTGTGACGTTAAAGTGTGCAGTGACGGGTGAGCCCCCGCCCTCCGTACAGTGGCTGCGAGGCAGACACACCCTGAAACACGGGGACAAATATAAGGTAATGCTTAAAGTGGCAGAAAGTGTTTTGAGCACTGTTGAACATAAAGATATTTTGATTTTAAATTTTAATACAATGTTAAATACTCTTGTGAAATTGAGAATGGATAACATTAAAACATAAAATAAGAATAAACAAATAAAATATCTTATTGAAAAAAAAAATACAAAAATAAAATAGGTTTATTGTATGAAATACAATGTGCTTGTTTGAAATTTATAAAATAAGCTTATTTTTGCCACTTTATTTACTTGTACGCTAAATTGATGAAACTATTAATAAAATATGCATTGAGACAATATAATTTATGAAAAAAAAACAACAACTGAATATTGTTTAGAAAAACAAATATAAATTGTTGAACTTACATACATTGTAATAGTATGTTATATAATCTTATTCTGTCATGCTTACAAATTGACCGATATCTTTTATACTATTTTGCTATGTCGGTGTACACGGGATATTAATTAATAATTCATGATGGCAGATAATGCATGGTGCTCTAATTGCACAGTGACAGTTGTCTTTAATGTCTCGTGTAGAAAAGATGTACCCCATTTCTTTCCTACAGTATTGCTATCATGCAAACTTTGTGTGCAAAACAAAAATAATTATTTCTCTTTTGTTCCAGGCCATGAACTATAGTGTTCAAAGATTTTAATATTTAAGAATCTTCTTGAATATATTTAGGAACCTGTTTAAAGATTTTGGATTTTTATTGGCAATGAGTTTGTTTTGAAGTGTAAGTTCTACTGGGCTGTTATTCTTTTTTTTGGAAATGAAAGTATTAAAATTTAGTTTCCTGAACTTAATTTGTTTTCTGGATAATGAAAGATAGCATACAGAAGGTGAAATTACTGGGTATTAAACCATGATTTTTATTGTGTTTTTATGACTGTTGTTTGATCAAGTTAGTGTTCAGATTTCACGGAGCAGTAATGGTTAGTGTTCAGATTTGCACGGAGCAGTAATGGTTAGTGTTCAGATTTGCACGGAGCAGTAATGCAAGGCTCTTTGCATAAAATGTGTTACATAAATGTTTTGAAAATAACAGTTTGAAACATTTCTCACGAGCTTACAGAAACTGCTAAATTAAAATACAATTATTGTTCTTGTTTGTTGTAGCTTTTAAACAATTTTAAAACACATGAAATGTTTTACAAAGATTACGTGTATTTGCTATAATATAAGACTTAAGTAGACGAGATATTGTCTGACAAATTTCCTAAATCACTTTAAACAGACAGGTGTGGTGGATCGGCCCTAGCTGTAAACATACGATCTAACGTGGCGAGGACCGAGCGTGAATCTGCTGTACCTGCATAACATTTCTATATCAGATACAATAGTCTCACGATCAGCCTTGATGGGGTGACAGATAGCTGAAACAACTGATCATTATTCTTTTTTTGCAGTTTTTGAGTGGGTGCATTATTAATGATTAAGATGCAAGATAAAAGAAAAGGGTACAATTAAAAAGGAGTGTTCAGCGCTTTTCAGTTCCACATTTGTTATAAGTGTTTGATATTATGGCGCAAGGTGTGCTATTTCGGCAATTATCTTTTGTTGCTTTGGGGAAAAATGCAGTTTAATTTGTTCCAACATTCAGTTTATGAGCAGAACAAAACTCAAAATATATAAATGGTGTGAGATAATACATATTATAATTGTGGAATAAATTATTCTATAAAACAAATTGCTGATAAAGAGAAATGTGATTCTGTATAAGTTTTTGAAAAACATTTATGTAACATTTATTGAGATGAAATGTTACTGTTTGAAACAGCTGCATATAGCCATTTCATCTAAAGTTTTCATGACTCTAATTACTTCAAATAATTACTGGTTTTATCTGCGGGGGGGGGGGGGGGGGGGGATACACTTTAATGATGGTCATAAAATTGAACAGAGTATTTAAGTGGAATTATTTGAACTTTAATGTTATGGTAAAGCTTGTATATATAAACATAAGTTGAACAGTGTTAGGAAATATAGGTGGACTTGTTTATGAAGACAAAATGAATCATATTAAATGAAATGTGGATTTACAAATAAAAGAAAAAATATTTTTTTAGATTAGTAGTATTGGAGACAAACACTTTCTAGAAATCGTGTCAGCAACAACAAGCGATATTGGTCAGTACACATGCACACTGTGTAACCCCCTGGGATCTGTGAATGCCACGTGCGATCTGACGGTAGGGGAGGTAACTCAAAACAATTCCCACCCATCACGATTCCTGCTCAGGAAAAGGTAACTCTTAGAAAATTATTGTGTATATATTAATAATACATTTGAGGCATGTCGTGGGAAAACCGGGCTTAATACATGTGCGTAAAGTGTCGTCCCTGATCAGCCTGTGCAGTCCGCACAGGCTAATCTGGGATGGCACTTTCCGCGTACAGAGTATTTATGTTTAGAACAAACTTCCTTGAAACAGAAAATACCATAAAAGCAGAAAGTGTTGTCCCGGATCAGCCTGTGCAGACTGCACAGGCTCATCCGGGACGACACTTTATTTACATGCATTAAGCCCAGGTTTCTCACGACACGCCTCATTTTTATTTTTGTAAAAATATTGTTGTTTTGTTTTGAAGACATGTATTTTGTAATGATTACAGGCATTGTGCTATACTCTTTAAGGGGCGTAGATTGACAGTAAAAATTGCAAAATTAAAGTTAATTTACAGATAATTAATATTAAAGCATTGTTAAATACTATGGCATTGTGTTTTTAAACAGTTGACAAATATATGTAATTTTGATATATAAACAATTGTCATCGGTGACACTTTCGCAGACACGAGGAAATTTGTAGTAGTAGTAAACTCGATATGAATGAAATGTACATGTGGTACCTTTGCGCGGATTGCGCAACTTTGACAAATGTTGTTTAACATAGGAAAGTTTTATTTGAAGTGCGCCATTTTGTAGGCGCGAGTTCGAATCATGCTGGGTTACCATGTATCCAAAATTATTTTTTTACGCTTTGTATATATTGTTTCTTAGCGATTTCTTCTGTATATTATTGTTACTAGGAAAATATATTCAAGAAATTTGGGAATATGTCTCATTTTAATGTGTGTCTATATTCATGGGAAAAAATGTCGATATGCCCCTATAATGAAAAGAATGGAAATTAAAAAATAAATAAATAAAAATTGTTGCCTTTTTTCCACAATGAAAAGGACTTATGTGTATAGCAATAACTTTGTTTAAGAATACAATTCTTGTAATCTTATTCAGTAGGACATAATTATGTTAACATGTTATATTATAATGTATTTTTCCTTGACTACATTGTGTGATAATCATGCTGCTATATTTGATACAGATCTCAAGATATTCATAACGGAAGGTCAAGTGCTACAGACTCCGAGAGTTCCGACGTTTCATCCAGTGAACCGGAACACTTTAAATCTTCATTTGCATCAAAACGAGGCAGTGCGCCAGAAATATGCTCTTCTTCTAAGCAACGAATATCAGAGCCGAAGTACAGTCGAGCTGTGAGTTCACCAGGAAATAGTATCCATGTTACTAGTGTGTGTATTCCTACACCAACCATAAAAGAGGTTCCTGGTGAAAAAAGAGAAGTTAAAGTTAAAGAATTTGATTTTACAAAACCTTCTATCAAGGGCAAAGAAAAAACAGTTGAAAAGCTTCAAGACCATTCTCAAAGTAGTTCTTCAAATGGGAAAAATAATTCTTTTGATACAACATATCATGCTTCAGAAGTTAAAATTGTTCAAAATGTAGCACAAACTCTAGAAACATACGATAAAATAACATTTGTAGAAAGTGTTCCAGGAAAGAATGTGCCTGTAAACAAATTAAAATCTCCGAAGTCACTGTCATATGAAACAAAAGGGGGCATAACTCAGGTTGATTTCCGTGGTCTGCTTAAAAAGACCAGTGACAAACATTCAGACTCTGCAGACTCGACAGTGAGTACAAGAAAGCTTGTCAGTGACACTGATCAAGGTTTCTCCAAATCCACGAAAAAGGAACCCAAAGTTGACCTATCTCAGAGAAAGAAACTCTTTCAAAGTTCTCAAACCGATGCAAGTGTTCTGAACGGTGTTCAAAAGAAGCATGACAAGCCTGTAAAAACTGGCAAGATCGGCAAAGCTCTGCAACAGTTTGAAACCCAAACATTGGAGACTAAGTCTGATTTCAGAAACGTTCTTAAATCAAGGAAAGACAACTCTGCTTCAGAAAAATTACCTCTTGGGGAAGAAGTCAAGCAGGTTGATTTCCGTAAGTTGCTCAAGCACAAAATAAGTGCTGACTCTGTGACTGAAAAGAAAAGTGATTTCAGATCGTCAACTATTACACATAGTGATTCTAACAATTCAAATCCAAGTGCATTTGAAACTTTTGCAAAACTTGAAAAAACATCTGAAGTGCAATTATCCCTATTGGAAAAAAGACAAAGCAAACCAAATGTTAAAAAATTGACCTTAGACCTAAAGAAACCAAAAGAAAATAAATTAAGGGATGTTGCAAATAAGTTTCACTTTAAAAGTGTTTTAACTCCGAAAGATAGTGAAAGTTTACAGAACCAAGGTAAATATAATGGAGAAGTTATAAAACCTCTACCAAAACGGATTTCTCAATCAAAATTGGCAGTCATGGATACGAAACCAGTGTTTAAAGACCAACTTTGTGATCGTTCAGTGGAATATGGTAGTGAAGTGGTGCTGGAATGCCAAGTGACGGGAACTCCTTCCCCTGAAGTTAGCTGGTCTGTCAACAAAACAGAAATCAAGGTTAGTGTATGAGACATCTTTCTATAGTTATATTTCTGTTGTAATTTGTGTATTTGCTCTTAGCATCTTTCCTGTACATACACAGTTGTACTTTTTATGCAATTAAACTTTTACAGCAGTTGCCTGGGTAAGACTCAAGTAGAGATGTTTTGGTGTAAAATAATATTGTTAACGTAAATCATGAACTTGCAAATAGCAAAATTAGTGTCCTAAATAAAATAAAAATATTGCTTGCCTTCAAAAACCTTGTGTATGAAAAGATGTCACATATCCAATTATTACAACATTTAAATACATGAACAGCAATAAATACGAGGCGTGTCGTGGGAAAATCGAGCTTAATGCGTGTGCATCAAGTGTCATCCCAGATTAGCCTGTACGGACACACAGGCTAATCCGGGACGATACTTCCGCCTGCAGTGGATTTATGTTCAGAAGAGATTTCCTTGAAACACAAAATACCATAAAGCGGAAAGTGTCATCCTGGATGAGCCTGTGTGGACTGCACAGGCTAATCCGGGACGACACTTTACGCATATGCATTAAGCCCAATTTTCACACGACATGCCTCATATGATTTACACACTATCTCAACCACAGTTATCAGTTGTAATACAAATATTTTATAAAAGTAATATTTTGTACTTCCAGCAAAGTAAGTATTTCCGTATGTCGTACTCCAAGGATTGTGCTAAGCTTGTGATTGCCGAGGCGTACTCAGAAGACGAGGGTGAATACACGTGCACAGCCACCAACACCGCAGGCTCCGCCCAGACCTCGTGCAATCTTGAAATTCTAGGTATTTTCAATGAATTTCATGGAAATCATTTTTTATGTTCACTAAACAACTATAGTGTTTGAGGTAAATTTAAATGGATGTTTGAGGTACAAATATATGAGCACCGGTTATAAATATATAGCAAAGAAATTTAAATAAAATACTAGATGGGTTGTGAAATTCATTGTCCAAATTGACGGGCTTAGCCCAGAGAATGTTCGGACAAAGACAAATTATGCTAGAATAATTGCTGTCAGTGCAAGTGGAGCAAAACAGTATTAAAAAATCGAGGTTTGAATGTGAAACTGGTCTTTGTGCTTTACATTGCTATATCAGGTACATTAGTTTGGCATTCAACCCTTAATTTGCCAAAACAGACAAGTAAGGCAATAAAAGATTTGGCTAACCCTACTCTATGCGTTTCAATTTCCTTTTTTTTCTATTTAAACATTCGATTCTGTCCTTGTTTTATAGATCGACCTGATTCTCCAATAAACTCCGAGGAGGCCATTGATGAGCCATTCTCGCCGACTGCCACTCCGCCGAAAATCTACAACATCTGTCCGGCAGAGTTCTGTATCAAACGCGGCGGAACTATCGAATTTAAGGCCTCGTACACATCTGTACCACCAGGCACTGTGACCTGGTACAAGAATAAACTGGAAATCAAATCAGGTATGGATTGTATATACATTTATATAAGAGGAACTTCGGTCAGAAATTTTGTATCTATTCAATTTAAAATATGTGACAACATTTTTTCTATGATTATGAAGATGTTTTTATCTACATGTATTCTTTGGTGTTAACATCAGGGTTTGTCAATACCTATATGATATAATCTGACTTCAGACTGAACTTTGGGAAAAATGACTTTTATGTGTTTTTACCAATATTTGTAAAAGAAAGTGTGCAAGCTGTCAATATACACAGTTAAGATACTTCTGTTAAAATAGGTTCCCAATATCAATATGATTTGTAACAGTTTTGCAAGTAATCATTTGCTTTAGCTCGTATCACTGCCATGAATAAGTTCTTAATGAACAATGTTTTTTATCGACTTATTGTGGGGGTTTTCCTGCCTGGTTGGTAGGTTTTGAAAAATCATGGGTACACTAAACATAGAATCAAATGGGTATGGCCTAATGTTGTGACAAAATTTTGTTAAATTCATTGTGCAAAACAATTTGTGTCTATAATAAAGTAGATTATAATTATTGTATAGTGTAATATTTCTTAAGTGTTGTCTACAAATAGAATATAGTAACCTATGAGTTGTTAAAGTAAATATCTTTGACCACTTTTTCACTTTTTCATTATTATTTTTTTATTTCAGATTCCAGACGAAAGATTGAAACCAGTGAGCATTTCAGTACATTAACCATCGACAACATTCAGCCTTCTGACAGCGGCAAATTTGACATTAGTGTGGAAAATAGCCTCGGCAATTATACCGCCTTTGCTTCGCTGACCGTTGAAGGTACGTTCAACAGCGCTACAGTGCTCTTGGACCCGAATGTTTGGCTGTTTGTATTGTCAATGCGTATCTGAGGTTGGGATAACATGTTTTGTGGAATGGATGAACTTAAAACTTTGGAACAGAACAAAGACATAATAATGTTTTGCTGAACTTTTCTGTGAGATAAGACTTTCATTATGTTTTAGACTTGATTGCAACTGAAACAAAATTTCATTTTTGAGTTGTTTTTGTGTGTGTGGACATTTAGTTAGTAGAGACTGTATCCTTTTTAGACTATCGAACAAAATGCCTCGTTTTTTACCTACTGAAGAAATTAATAGTGTGTATAAGTCACTAGTACATGTATGTCTATTTATAGATGTGCCAGAGCCACCTGTAGGTCAACCCTGGGTCAGCGAAGTGACCTTGACCTCTGCCACCGTGTCATGGTATGGACCAGCCTTCGACGGGGGGTGTCCCATTACTAATTATAGAGTTGAAATGTGCGACGCTGAAGAACAGGAGTGGCTACTCGTCACATCGAACTGTGAAGTAAGTGTCAGAAAAATATTGTACAATGTACTTCCGTATATTCAGAGCAATATTTTTGTGTTAAGATTAAGAAATATAATGTGTATGTAATATTGTGGATTTTATAGTTTTATATAATCTGTATCAATTTCAATTGTATTTTATTAAAATAGAAACATTTTGTAAGTTTATTTCTGTTAGAACTGCACACTGACTACTACAGATTATGTGATATTTTATTATGACTAAGAAATGCTCAGAAAACGAGTGATGAGACATTATTTACATCAGGTTCAGTGGTGTGATAAATGTGGTGTCCACTTTGCGATCTGGAGATCATGACTTCTATCCCAACTTGGTGTTCAAGTGATTTTTCTCATCAGACACCCAGTACTGGTCCCCCCCTCATAGTGGACTTGAAAGTGTCTCGATAAGCTCTGGCTTTCGCAAAAAAATCTGGCTTTTGACACAATAAAGCTATACAAACTTGGTTTAAGTTGACATTATCTTTCTGTGTTCAGAGCACCACGTGCCGGGTTGATCAGCTGAAGCCCCACACGCCGTACTTCTTCCAAGTGTTCGCGGAGAACAAACACGGCCTCAGCAAGCCCTGCCAGACCCCGGATGTCACCGTGACCTCTGACAGACGACCATCCGCCTTCCTGCGGCTGCCCAGCACAGAGTCTGATGGTATGTGGGTCAAAGGTCAATTTGATGTCAAAGTCATTCTTTTCTCAAGGTCATCACAATGTCAAGGTCATGCTTGTTTTCTTTGGAGCATTTTTCTAGTGATACTGTGCATATTCTGATTGTTTTTCTGTTGATCATTTTTCTTTGTTGTGCAATATACCCTAGGCTTTTATTTGCAACTACCTGTCTAGTGAAATTGGTTAAATGCTTCAAGGGAAAGAACTTATGTACACTTAATTTTGCAGTCTAGCTGCCACGCTTTTATCCGCAAATAAAACAGCTTTGAATAGTAAAATATATACACAATCGCACAACCACTTTAGTTTGCATTTTAGTGTTTTTAAATTCAACAATACCAGTTTTTTCATTTAAACTTGAAACTTGTTTATTTGCTAAAAAGCCTATTTCTACATATAAAATACATATTCAATGGCGTTGTACAATAATAAATAAATGTAAAAATAAAACATCATCTACACACATACATCAATAAAGTGACAATCATGAATAATCAGTTATCATAACTCATCAGAATACAAATACCTTATTTACAGAAAGATATAAAAGTGAAAATTACACAATAAATATTCACTAAAAACACCAACATACATCAAATCACTAGCAGAAGGATTCTTTTTAATGTTATGTGACTACACATTTCAATACAATGTAAAATAATCTCTAAAGAAATGACTTTTCAAATGTTTCTTTAATGTGTTAACTGACTCGCTTTGTCTTAAGTTCAAAGGCAGTTCATTCCAAAGCCTAGGTCCAACAGTACTGAAACTTCTGTCACTGAAAGTCTTCATCTTATTGAAAGGAACAACATAACGACCAAATGATGATTCTGAGGATCTAAGTGTGCGTTTTGAGACTTTACTGGACAAAAGTTCTATTAGATATTGTGGGGTGTTCCCAACAGAACAGTTGTACATGTAAGTAAGAATTTTAAAATTAATTCTCGCCTTAATGGGTAACCAGTGCAGATCATACAGTGCCTGTTTGGAACTGTCATACATATTTCTGTTCAGAACAAGTTTAGCACACATATTGTGAATACGTTGCAATTTACCAATTTCTGCCTGAGTGATACCATAGAGAATGACATCGCAATAATCTAAGTGAGAAATCACTAATGACAGAACTAAGAACTCAGTCGCTTCTTTGATTTAAAAATAGTTCAACATTGCAGTTGTACACTTTCGTTTAACATGCTGTTTGAAATTTAGAGTGTCGTCGAGAAAAGCGCCCAGATATTTAATACAATTCTGTAATTTAATGTTATCACCACAGACGTCAATTTCTTTGGTTTTACACTTATTTAATTGATGGCGACTGCCAAACATTATGAACTCTGTCTTAGACGCATTCATTTTTAGTTTATTACTGTTCATCCAGTCATTTATAACAAGAGCACAGTCTTTAAGTTCCTGAATTGCTGTCTCCTCTGCGTTTGTTGTTGGCTGGAAGCGTGTATTCGCCGTATGGTCGTCCGCAAATCCAAAAACGGAAATGGATGGGGGCACAATATCAAAAATAGTTCCCGCATAGGTCAGATAGAGGCAGGGACCCAAACAACTTCCCTGCGGAACACTACATTTGAGATCGCGTTGAGCTGACAATGTTTCATTCACCCTCACACAACAGCTGCGTGGTCGCAGGTATGAGTCTACCCATTCCAGCGCTGAACCACAGACACCATACTGCTTCTTCAGAACTTGGATGAAGATGTCATGGTCGACCGTATCGAATGCGGCACTAAGGTCTATAGCTATAAGTGCTGTAACCTCTTGATGTTCCACCCCATCAAGTATATCATTCACTAGCCGAAGTAGAGCCGACTCACACGAGTGGAACTGTCTATAAGCGGATTGGTTCTTAGGGAGTAGGTTGTGATCATTTACATGTTTATTCAGTCTATAAAGTGCTGATTTTTCTATCAATTTCGATAGAAATGACAAACTGCTGACAGGACGATAATTGGCTAATTTCAGTTCAAGGCCAGACTTTTTCAAAAGTGGTTTGACAATTGCCTGTTTCCATTTTTTCGGAAAAACTCCTCGAGTTAGGGACAGATTCACTAGCCTGGTAATTGAAGGCAGTTGCCCATTAAGGAATGACTTTAACACTTTTTGTTGGCAAAATATCTAGTTCTGAGGACTTTGTTTGTAATTTACAAATAAGTTTTCTGATTTCATCCTCTGAAAGTTCTTCAGAAGTTTAAACACATGTATGCCTTATGAACAATGATTAGTTGCATACGGGTATGTGTGGCACGAGTGTTTTTTTGTTTGTTTTTTTTTATCAACAACTTTATGTTTGCTATGTGAATTTATCTGTGTGTTTGGTCACCACAGATTGGTAGCAAAATATGCTTGACTTGTTAAGCATGCAGACACATTAAACTCCAATAAGTCATCTTTCTCTGATATCATAATATAGTGTACTCAATGGTCTGATAGACAATATCTCTAAACATCAAAACATGTTTTGTAAAGGATTTCTGTGTCACCGAAGTCATCTGAACACCAGAGTTTGCATTAGAAACGATATTGAGACCCCCACTGGTCTGTTATAGATTCTGTAGGGAAAGATCTAGAGCAAAATAGCAGGGTGCAGCACCCTGTTCCATTTTGGTTCACCCTGCTGCCCTTCTGGGCTGATCAAGACAGAAATGTTGAATATCTTTTGGCAGTCCATATATTTTCGCAAATATTCAATGTCAAATGAATAGAATATGTTTATAAATGTTAAATAGAACATTAAGACTCATAAAAACCCAGGATTTAGCACATTATTAGAAAATGTCAACAAACTGATCCATCTTTCCACTCTGCTCCTTTTTAGCAGCACCCTGTACCTTTTTTGATCCTAGATCTTTCCCTAGGTTCTGTGATACAAGAAAATCTTTTCCTGACTATTTACTAACAAAATATTTTGAAACTGGCCAACATGAACATCATTTTTTACCAAGTTTATCTGCAAAAATAACTGTTTGTTGTTATGACCAGTATTTTTGGCCAAAACTCCATACTATTATTTTATATCATAAATATATTTTTTTTATGTAACAGTATATTACAAGTAAATAAATCTGTGAATGTATACATGTAATGTAAACATGTTGAATTGGCAGATCTGTGTTGTATTCGATACTATTTCATTTCACTTATTTTTCTCGGCAAACAAATTTGATAGGAAAAATGTACTGCAACTCTGCATATTGTATCTAACACAGCAGGTATCACCAACTTGCTATAGATATTGTGTTGTAGAGGCATACTGCAAAACTGGCGGAATTTAACTATGAGGCATGTTGTGGGAAAACTGGTCTTAGTGCATGTGCGTAAAGTTTCATCCGCACAGGCTAATCCGGGACAGCACTTTCCGCTTTTATGGTATTTTCTGTTTCAAGGAAGTCTCTTCTAAACATAAATCAACTGTAGGCAGAAAGTGCCATCCTGGATTAGCCTGTGCGGACTGCACAGGCTAATCCGGGACGACACTTTACGCACATGCATTAAGCCCGGTTTTCTCACGACGCGCCTCATATGATCTAGAAAACCTCTATGTGAAATTTGTGGAATAGATTTATGATATTACTGGCTATAAAATAACCTGATTTACGGAAAAGTATATTGATCCCACCCCACCGTATATTTAAATTGTATCATTGTTGCATTTTATTGCTGTATATATGGGTAAGGGGGTTAATATATGTTTCCATATGATTTTGCACAAATTAAACTAATTTATATATTATATATAACTATAGATTAAATTTTTTAAAAGCTAACAAGTTATTTAGAAACAAAATAAAACAATGGACAAAAATATTTATAAAATACAGGGTACAAAATCTTTTATTAAAAAATAAAAATTTAAATAATATTTAACACAAGTAAAGAGGTCACTCATTTAATGAACATTACATACATCAGTTCTGCACTTAGCCTAGTATTTATAGTACTGTAGTATGTATTATGCAACTATGCTTGATAGTGTGCTCTCATTTCACATTCATTGATAGTCATGTGGCTTTGCAATTTTTTAAGGAATCTGATGATATCAAAATTTTAATTGTCCTGATGATTGAAAACAGAAAAAAAAGCCGGGAAAAAAAAATACAGAAAATGCTCAAATTAATTTCTTAACTGCTGAGACAAGTTTTGGCACATCACAGTGCACTATGTTTGCAAATAATTTGTAATAATTATTTACAAGCCTGAAGTGGTTAATTTTTTTGGGCAAATTTTATACTTTTAGCAAACAATTGCTCTGTAAATTTTGAAAAAAAAAAAAAATCTTTCATTTTATCTGAATGTTTTATATGAAATTTTGTTTTCATTAAAACCTGACCATTCAAATTTCATATGATTATTACATGTGGTTGAAATAATATGGTTGACCTACACGCCGCACGAATCACATGACTGTCACATGACCCCCCCTGTCACATGTCCCGTGTTTACAGATGTGTTCACGCACGAGACTAACGAGCCATACACCCCACTGTCAGAATATGGTCTAGTCTCGCCACTCTCACCAGGTACGTAGACTATTGCAAAAGACACACTGGACTGGTTTTAATATTTTCTGTAAATTTCAACAAATTCGTGTCTGGTTTAACATTTTTTTGCCCCCCATCAAAGATGGCAGGGTGTATTGGTTTGCTAATGTCGGTCTATTTGTTGGTAGGCTAATTATCCAAAAAAATTGCCTTTTTTGCTCTTTCTGCTCTCTAAGTCCAACAGTTTTCATCCGATCTTCACCAAACTTGATGAAAATGTTTGAGGGCATAATATCTAAGCAAAGTTCATTGATCAACCATATTGCCCCAGGAACTCCAGAGTTTTGGCCCTTGGTTTATGTAAAATTTGCATTTTTAGCAGTGCGCTCTCTGTGTCAAATTTTTTATCGTATCTTCTCCAGACTTCATATATTTTAAAGATTGAGTTTAATTAACCTAAAGGGTGCATACCTGTTTTACAAACAGCTCTTGTTGTTAACTGTTTAATAGTGTTGTTGTTCGTTTCAAAAATGTTTTGTCTGACCTCTGCTTAATTCACTTTTATTAATTACTGCAATTGCTAAAATGTGAGTGGTTAATGTCTATTTTTTTATCAGTTAACCAATATGAAATGGTTTGAATTGTGTCATTTTGGCAACAGTATCTCTTTTTCTCCGTTAGCAATACTTACATAGTTTGTGAGATTGCGGAATTTGTGCATACAAACTGACACTCAGATATGCCTATGTTTCACCAGTGTCTGTTTTATCTAAATATGGTAGGAATTCTTCTAATTTTTAAGGCTTTACATTGTTTGCTTGCATTTATTTGTAGTTGCTTCGCAATGTAGAATTGATGGTGATACTGGTAATAAGCAGTTTTTGTTCTGCAATTTTGGTTGGTTTTGTATGCAGGAAAGGGTTTGGTTTGGGAAAGGTTTGATTTGTGAAGGGTTTGGTTTATGCATTGTATAGGTTATTGGTTGGTTTCACATATAATAAAAAGATTAAGTTTGTTCCTGCATGAACTTTTAATGATGAAATATCACCACTGCAATTTATTTCGCATGCTGTTCTTGATTTATAAATTTTAACATTTTTTGTCATTTTAAAAGTCAATATTCATCTGATTAGAATATTCATAATTTGCATGATCATAGAAAGCAGATCATATGTATTATATGTTTATGCTCGTATATATACAGCAAGCTTTATAATTTCAACACAAGTAAAAAAAAATGGACATTATAACATCATTCCTTTGTTAAGTTATATAATCAAGTGATCACATACATTACTTTTATTGCAACTAACATGTCCTTGTTAACCTAACAATCTTATACACTGATTAAGTGGTGTTTGTAGTTTCATCTTTCTTGTGTTGTTGTTTTTCTGTGATTTTCTTTTAAATTGATAGTTTCCTTCTTATGTTATGATCTTTCATGTCAGGTGTTATCATTGTCAGAAATTAGTGGGTTTGATTGTTGTATCTCAGATATCTAATACACTTAACCTGTTTACAGATGAGCAATTTAAAAGCGTTTTTTCTTTTTTCACAAATGATAAAGAAGAAAATAATAGCTTAAATAAAACAGTGAAGTGCACATATGGAAAATAGCATGCAGGTTTGGAATACCTTATACTTTACTGAAAGTTAGAAAAGTTTTACTAGTAAAAAATAAATAAATCACTGAATTAATCTCTAACACTACCACTTTCTTCCCAGTTTAGGATCCTTTAGTATTTATTAAAAAGTTGAAAATGGTTCAGCTTTTACATTATACATAAATAATTCTAACATCATACTTGCTTTTTTTATAGACAAAGAACAAAATTATCGATGTTAAACTATTAATAAACAGCGCAAAAAGAAGTCCCGATTCTGAGCGGAGCATAGTAAAAAGTAGTTCCAATTACTATTGCAAATATATGTAAAATCATGTTAGAATCGAAATAATTTTTGCATTATCGTTGTTTATCGGCCAATAAACACCCTCGTGGTTTAATTCCTACGCATCAGAACTCCAAATCGTTGTTTATTGGCCGATAAACAACTATAATGTGAAAATTATTTCTTAAGCAAATTTGCATCATGAAATCATGCTTTTTGTCTTAATTTGAAAATACTGATAAAAAAAAAATCCTCACAGGGTACATTTGTACATATAAGAATAATTATTCAAATCTTATAAATGTGTGCTTCTTTTAATGGAAATGTTGTCTTTGCTATGTTGGTTATATAGATTCTACTCATTGCTTTACCTATTATCATCTTTTATGTTATGACAACATAAGTCTTCCAACTTTCAGATGAGGTGTCATTTGAACATCACAAGGTGACTATCAAACCTGGACGGGTGTTTGAAAACTTCTACACGACCCAGCAGGAAGTCGGAAAGTAGGTCAATAATATTATATAAATGACGTGCGTTGTGGGAAACCCGGGCTTAATGCATGTGCATAAAGTGTCGTCCCGGATTAGCCTGTGCAGTCCACACAGATTAATCCAGGACAACACTTTTCACTTTTATTGTTTTTTCTGTTTCAAGGAAGTCTCTTCTAAACAGAAATCCAATGTAGGCAGAAACTGTTATCCTGGATTAGCCTGTGCAGACTGCACAGGCTGAGCAGGGACAACTCTTTACGCACATGCATGAAGCCAGGTTTTCCCACAACACCCCTCGAATACAACCTGACACTGAAATTTGACGGGGGTATATATACTCCAATCTGTGCAAAATTAAACTTCAGAAGAGCAAATTTTTAGTATAAATGACTGTCGAACAATTCTGTATCAATCAGTCTTATAAATGTTGATAAATATTTCGTGACAGATGCACATGAACAGATTTTGTTATTATAATAATACCTGCTACACACAATTGGCTGATACTTTCAGAACAATAGTGTTATACGAATTGAATACATGCCTCACAGTGTCGTCAGATTAACTAAATGCAAGTAATAATGTTTTAAGGGTATAAAAGCAAAGCCATGTTTAAAACTCTGTTAAATCCTATTATTTGGTATATATTACTACAGATTTGCACTGAGCCATCTGTATGATCTGTGTCTCTGCATATGTCTGTCAGTGTGTCCTTATCTAAAAAATGTCAAACCGGTTAATTAAATGATGTTTATTTCAACTTTGTTTCTATTTGAATGCCTTTTGTTCAGCAATAAGCATAAATGCACATCATTTAATGTTAATTTTGTAACTTTAAGTCTGGCAGCATCTTTAAATATGAATAGGAATCATCATGCAAGATCTATTTTAATTTTTTGCCAAGGAATGTTCTATAGCATCTACAAATGCGATAAAAAATTGACTAGCGAGACTTTTCAGAGTCTTAAGAGTAAATAAACATAAATGCTCAACATTTAACCAAATGAATGTCAGACTTTTCAGAGGAAAGTTTGAAGCATTTAAGAAGAGAAATCAACTAGCAATAGCATTTAAGAAGAGATTTCAACTCGCAATATTTTGTACCATAAGTGCAACATGTAATAAAACGAATGTCAAACTTTTCAGAGGAAAGTTTGAAGCATTTAAGGAGAGAAATCAACTAGCAATAGCATTTAAGAAGAGATTTCAACTAGCAATATTTTGTACCATAAGTGCAACATGTAATAAAACGAATGTAAAACTTTTCAGAGGAAAGTTTGGCAGCGTCTTTAAGTGTGAGGAGAAATCGACAGGCAAGATCTGGGCGGCAAAAGTGATCAAGTATCGAGGGGCCGACAAGAACAAGATTGAGCTGGAGATCGAGATCATGAACCAGCTGCAGCATCCCAAGATCCTCTTGCTGTGGGACGCGTTTGAAGGACCGAGGAAAATGATCCTAGTCATGGAGTAGTAAGTGTGGGGGCGCATTTGTTCGGACCCTGTCACGTGTCTGGGCCCATTTTCACCAACCTGTTCTTAGGCTAAAGACGTAAGAATAAAGAATGTTCTTGAAATGGTTCTATGAATGGTGTTAAGCACTGTCTGTTCCTGACAATGTTCTTGAAATGGTGTTAAGCACTGTCTGTTCCTGACAATGTTCTTGAAATGGTTCTATGAATGGTGTTAAGCACCGTCTGTTCCTGACAATGTTCTTGAAATGGTTCTATGAATGGTGTTAAGCACTGTCTGTTCCTGACAATGTTCTTGAAATGGTTCTAGGAATGGTGTTAAGCACTGTCTGTTCCTGACAATGTTCTTGAAATGGTTCTATGAATGGTGTTAAGCACTGTCTGTTCCTGACAATGTTCTTGAAATGGTTCTATGAATGGTGTTAAGCACTGTCTGTTCCTGACAATTTTCTTGAAATGGTTCTATGAATGGTGTTAAGCACTGTCTGTTCCTGACAATGTTCTTGAAATGGTTCTATGAATGGTGTTAAGCACTGTCTGTTCCTGACAATGTTCTTGAAATGGTTCTATGAATGGTGTTAAGCACTGTCTGTTCCTGACAATGTTCTTTTGTTGACCCTCTAATTGTAATACATGGTATACTTTAATTGGAAATTGTAATCTCTATTACAAATCATGTCGGAACCTAATAGGAAGGGACAAATTTAACAGATGCGCTGCAATATTTCAGTATTGGAGGAGGTGAGTTGTTCGAGCGCGTGATCGACGATGACTTCGACCTCCTAGAGCGAGACTGCATCCAGTTCATGCATCAGATTTGTGACGCGGTCCACTACATGCACACACGCAGCATCCTGCATCTCGACCTGAAACCAGAGAACATCCTGTGCATCAAGAATGAGAGCAACAAGATCAAAATCATCGACTTCGGATTGGCAAGGTAGGGCACTGTACTTCAGCCTCATATTCTTAAAGCTCCTACAGAAAGTCTTCAGTTTTTGTTAAAAATAATTGACTTTGGATTGACAAGGTATGTCCAAGTCACTGTATAAGAAAGTCTTAAGATGTTCTTAGAAATCATCGCTTTCATCTGGCTAGGTAAGTGCTAGGCCCCAAATTCATAAAGCCCCTAAAGAAAGTCTTAAGATGTTCTTAGAAATCATCGCTTTCATCTGGCTAGGTAAGTGCTAGGCCCCAAATTCATAAAGCTCTTAAAGAAAGTCTTAAGATGTTCTTAAAAGTCATTGCCTTCAGTCTGGCTAGGTAAGTCCTTGGCCTCCAAATCATAAAGCTCTTAAAGAAAGTCTTAAGATGTTCTTAGAAATCATCGCTTTCATCTGGCTAGGTAAGTGCTAGGCCCCAAATTCATAAAGCTCTTAAAGAAAGTCTTAAGTTGTTCTTAGAAATCATTGCTTTCATCTGGCTAGGTAAGTGCTAGGCCCCAAATTCATAAAGCTCCTAAGGAAAATCTTGTGTTGTTCTTACAAATCATTGACTTTGGCTTAGCAAGTTAGGCCTGGGCCCTGTATTCATAAAGCTCCTAAAGAAAGTCTGAACTTAAATCAGATTGTTGAAACAAATTTTAGAGAATATTTAAAACATTAATGTAACTTGTGATTTGTACAATCAGATTGTAGAATTTTTTTTTAGAGAATATTTAGGACATTAATGTAACTTGTGATTTGTACAATCAGATTGTTGAAACCAGTTTTATTTAGAGAATATTTAGGACATTAATGTAACTTGTGATTTTTACAATCAGATTGTTGAAACAAATTTTAGAGAATAAATCTATTTAGGACATTAATGTAATTTGTGATTTGTACAATCAGATTGTTGAAACAAATTTTAGAGAATATTTAGGACATTAATGTAACTTGTGATTTGTACAATCAGATTGTTGAAACAAATTTTAGAGAATAATTAGGACATTAATGTAACTTGTGATTTGTACAATCAGATTGTTGAAAATTTTTATAAAGAATATTTAGGACATTAATGTAACTTGTGGTTTGTACAATCAGATTGTTGAAACCAGTTTTAGAGAATATTTAGGACATTAATGTAACTTGTGATTTTTACAATCAGATTGTTGAAACAAATTTTAGAGAATATTTAGGACATTAATGTAACTTGTGGTTTGTACAATCAGATTGTTGAAACCAGTTTTAGATAATATTTAGGATATTAATGTAACTTGTGATTTGTACAATCAGATTGTTGAAACCAGTTTTAGAGAATATTTAGGACATTAATGTAACTTGTGATTTGTACAATCAGATTGTTGAAACAAATTTTAGAGAATATTTAGGACATTAATGTCACTTGTGATTTGTACAATCAGATTGTTGAAACAAATTTTAGAGAATATTGAGGACATTAATGTAACTTGTGATTTGTACAATCAGATTGTTGAAACAAATTTTAGAGAATATTTAGGACATTAATGTCACTTGTGATATGTACAATGAGATTGTTGAAACATATTTTAGAGAATATTTCGGACATTAATGTAACTTGTGATTTGTACAGAGGTATTTTATAATAAAGCAGACAGACTAAGTTGTTACATGTTAAATGCTTGTGCATAGTTTTCTGATATAATGGGTAACAATGGGTTATTTCGGACTAATATAATTACGATTCTTTTAATTTTTGGAAATCTGAAAAAAAAACTTCTAATTAATTAAGGCTGACTTAGTAATATTTAAGGAGTATTCTTGGCAGAAATAGTAAATGCAAACAGCCCTTTTTGGTGGTTTAAGGGGAAGCTGGCAAGTCCTTTCAATAGGGGAATTTAACTACAAAAGGGGAATTTAATGGCAAAAGGGGAATTTAACGACAAAAGGGGAATTTAATGACAAAAGGGGAATTTTCTAAAATTTTGTAAATCATTATTATGCATTATAGATAATTATTATACGTGTACTATGTAATATAAACATACATAAATTTCATGTAACACATTTATTAAATGCCTCCATCTGAGTTTCTTGAAAAAAAAAGTTACATTGTTCATGAAAATGTGTCTATCTTGGTCAGTTTTTGTCAGATTTTGGTTAAACGTTTTTCTACAGAAATTAAACATTCTTAGGTGATTTTTAGGTTAAAATAGGGGAAAGATATATACTTTTTCATAAGGGGTATGGGGCCGAATTTCTGCCCCAAAAATGGCATAAACAAGGCCTGCTGCAAATCAGATTACTATGCATTTTGTCTATCTTTGATCCTTCCATACATTTGAGCTTTAATGTCAATGACAACTATAGCTTAAGTACTTTGTCATCTTGCAGGTATTACAGGAAAGGGGAGAGTATCCGTGTGATGTTTGGGACTCCAGAGTTCGTGGCCCCTGAAGTTGTCAATTATGATGAGATTGGTTTTACCACCGACATGTGGAGCGTCGGCGTCGTCTGCTATGTGCTGTAAGTTCGTTTCCAAACGACAAATTTACACCTCTCAGTATTCATTGATCGATGTGGCTAATAAAAATATCATGTAATGAATATGGTTGTACCAGTAACAGCTCTGAGTATTCATATAGGATTGTATGTAGATATAGCATGAGATCCTCGTATAACTTATTAACGACAGATATACTTTGTTACATATTGCATATTTAAACACATGGAAAATTGATTTTATTTTGCTTAAGAGTTAGTGTATACATACAATCGTACTACAGAAATAATGGCATACATAAAAGGGTCTCTGTAAAGTTAATTATCATATAACGCATAATTTTAAGGCTAGTTTCTTGTTGCAAAAATAGTTTTCTACTTAACAGTCAAAAACTCCAATACATGTTTGTATATCAGTTAATGATTCCTTTGTTATTTTTAAGTTTCTAGTTATAATTTCATGTCTTACTGTTGATCATTACTCATGTTTAATTAGAAAATGACTGATGCAAAATGCACATTATATATACCGGTATAGTCTTTAAATATATACCGGTACACTCCTTAAATATATACCGGTACACTCTTTACATATATACCGGTACACTCTTTAAATATATACTAGTACACTCATTAAATATATACCGGTACACTCTTTACATATATACTGGTACACTCTTTAAATATATACTGGTACACTCTTTAAATATATACCGGTATAGTCTTTAAATATATACCGGTACACTCCTTAAATCTATACCGGTACACTGTTTACATATATACCGGTACACTCTTTAAATATATACTGGTACACTCCTTAAATATATACCGGTACACTCTTTACATATATACCGGTACACTCTTTAAATATATACTGGTACACTCTTTAAATATATAAAGGCACAATCTTTAAATATATAAAGGCACACTCTTTACATATATACCGGTACACTCTTTATATATATACTGGTACACTCTTTAAATATATACTGGTACACTATTTACATATATACCGGTACACTCTTTAAATATATACTGGTACACTCTTTACATATATACCGGTACACTCTTTAAATATATACTGGTACACTCTTTAAATATATACAGGCACACTCTTTACATATATACCGGTACACTCTTTACATATATACCGGTACACTCTTTAAATATATACCGGCACACTCTTTAAATATATACAGGCACACTCTTTACATATATACCGGTACACTCTTTACATATATACTGGTACACTCTTTAAATATATACTGGTACACTCTTTACATATATACCGGTACACTCTTTACATATATACCGGTACACTCTTTAAATATATACTGGTACACTCTTTACATATATACTGGTACACTCTTTACATATATACTGGTACACTCTTTAAATATATACTGGTACACTCTTTAAATATATACCGGCACACTCTTTAAATATATACTGGTACACTATTTAAATATATACTGGCACACACTTTAAATATATACTGGTACACTCTTTAAATATATACCGGTACACTCTTTAAATATATACCGGTACACTCTTTAAATATATACCGGGACACTCATTAAATATATACCAGTACACTCTTTAAATATATACCGGTACGCTCTTTAAGTATATACCAGTACACTTTTTAAATATATACCGGTACAATTTTAAAGTATATACCGTTACACTCTTTGATTATATATCCCGGTACCCTCTTTTAAATATATACCGGTACACTCTTTAAGTATATACTGGTACACTCTTTAAGTATATACTGGTACACTCTTTAAATATATACCAGTACACTCTTTACATATATACTGGTACACTCTTTACATATATACTGGTACACTCTTTAAATATATACCAGTACACTCTTTACATATATACTGGTACACTCTTTACATATATACCGGTACACTCTTTAAATATATACTGGTACACTCTTTACATATATACTGGTACACTCTTTAAATATATACTGGTACACTCTTTAAATATATACTGGTACACTCTTTACATATATACCGGCACACTCTTTAAATATATACTGGTACACTATTTAAATATATACTGGCACACACCTTAAATATATACTGGTACACTCTTTAAATATATACCGGTACACTCTTTAAATATATACCGGTACACTCTTTAAATATATACCGGGACACTCATTAAATATATACCAGTACACTCTTTAAATATATACCGGTACGCTCTTTAAGTATATACCAGTACACTTTTTAAATATATACCGGTACAATTTTAAAGTATATACCGTTACACTCTTTGATTATATATCCCGGTACCCTCTTTTAAATATATACCGGTACACTCTTTAAGTATATACTGGTACACTCTTTAAGTATATACTGGTACACTCTTTAAGTATATACCAGCACACTCTTTAAGTATATACCGGTACACTCTTTAAGTATATACCAGTACACTCTTTAAGTATATACTGGTACACTCTTTAAGTATATACTGGTACACTCTTTAAGTATATACCGTTACACTCTTTGATTATATATCCCGGTACCCTCTTTTAAATATATACCGGTACACTCTTTAAGTATATACCAGTACCCTCTTTAAGTATATACCGGTACACTCTTTAAGTATATACTGGTACACTCTTTAAGTATATACTGGTACACTCTTTAAATATATACCAGTACACTCTTTAAGTATATACCGGTATACTCCTTCAAACCGTCTATCATGTTTCAGCAATGCATTGATTTGCAATTTAAATGTTCCAGACTGACAGGGTTGTCCCCCTTCATGGGTGACTCTGACGTGGAAACTCTCGCCAACGTGACAAATGGAGAGTTTGATATGGACGAGGAGGACTTTGACAGCGTCTCGCAGGACGGGAAAGACTTCATCAACAGCCTGCTCGTGAAAAACAAAGAGTCAGTAGCACATTGTGTCATTTGTTTTTATGAAAATGGACTTTTCAGACATTTTGCAGTACTGTGGCTTTTTACCCCCTTCTTTCTATAACTTTTTCTAGATATCTGTAATAATCATGAAATGAACCATATGTAATAATAATGAAGTGAATTATCGGTTATCATTATAGTGATTATTAACCAAAATGGCCTTCAAAAAAAATATTCTTTTGTTTGTTTTATTATTATATATTTAATACATGTTCCTGCTATGTTTTTTTTAATACATTAAAAATAATAATGCCAGTAAAAAGCAATAAAGGTATTTAATATGTGTTTTGAGAACCACTACGGCAACCATTCTGATCTCATTTCCAGGAAGAGATTAACCAGCAAACAGGCTCTTGAGCATCCTTGGTTTGCAGAAGACGCTGCCCGACTGAAAAACAGACGGATCAACACGAAGAATCTCAAGAGATTCATGGCCCGCAGGAAGTGGCAGGTACGTGTAGTTGTGATGTTCCATTAGTAACTCTCTTATGCAAGCTAGCCAACATTAAGTGTGCTTTCCATGTTGCATTTCATGTTTGAAGTTGAGGTTCAGACTCGATCTGACGTTCAAGATAGTTTTTCTTGGATCGCAAAGTCAGACATTCTTAATTTTGATATATTATCTCCCTTGTTCTATCTCCCAATAAAGATTTTGAAAAAAAATCCGGGATCCAGATTGTGAACCGGATCCCCATTGGATCCAGATTGTGAACCGGATCCCATTTAGCTGCTATCCCACTGTAAAGGACGGCACTTTCCGCCTACAGTGGATTCATGTTTAGAAGAGACTTCCTTGAAACAGAAAACACCACAAAAGTAGAAAGTGTCGTCCCGGTTTAGCCTGTGCTAATCCGGGATGACACTTCTCGCACATGCATTAAGCCCTGTTTTCCAACGACACGCCTCAAATAATTGTTTTTTTAATTATAACATTTCTCAAGTCTATGGCTGTTTCATGCATAGGTTTTAACTTGTCAATATCAGATGTTTAGTATTGTACCATTTTGTAGAAAAAAATCACATGGAACATTTCATTTAAATTTTTCACTTAAGTACAACTTAAGTTAAGATTTCACTTTGGAGCCTTGTGAATACTAGCCCTGCTTCTAAAATTGTTGCTGGAAAACAGATTTGGTTGGGGTGGATGTGTGGAGTAATTTGTGCTGGCAAAAATTTCTTAATACTACCTTGTTTTATCAAAGCATTTTGCAAAATGATGGTGTATGGTTGGGTTTAAAATCACATTTACAAGGTAATAGGTATTTAAGTGCACCCAGTTTATTAAATGAGATTTCATATTATAATTAGATGGTACGTTTTCTCATCTTTGCAAAACATTACATTATTTTACTGAAAATGCTCATGTTAGTCACTGTTAAAAAAGATGTGTTAGTTTATTTTTCATTGGTAAACAAAAACAGCATAAAAGTTAGCTTAAATATTATGTACCATAACTTGTATCCATAGTTACTGGTATGTAGGGTGCAATGGGTATTGATATCTACCTATATTCAAATGTTTCATTGGTGCAATGTTATTTGGTTTCAACACTTATATTTATTTGAACTGGTCAAATGCTGGCTTATTTGTTTTAAAGCAGTATATAAAGTACAAATTGTATGCTGTTTAGTCTTTTTAATGCGGCACGGGCATCTCAACACAGGCAAAACAGAATTCATTGGACCATTTAAACAGTGAACACTTTGTAATCTTAAATCAAAACAACTGATTGCAGATCAAATGAAGAATTTTTATAAGCAATAATTTCTGTCCTGTCAGTGACTGTTGACTGTTGAAATTTGAACTCTTTTAAACATAGAAAGTGAAAAAAAACAACAAAAAAACATTATCCTCCTTTTTTGCTGAAAATCACACCCAGTACATGTAGTCCAAATTGTAATGGTTCAATGAATGTCAATACACATGTGTAGTATTTTTGTTTATTTTTCTTTCCTTTTATATGGTGATGGACCTTTGTGTTTTATTTTCATTTACAGAAAACAGGAAATGCTATTCGAGCTTTGGGGCGGATGACCTCTGTTCAAAAGATGTTAAAGGGCAACAATTCTGCAAAAAATAGTAGCTCTTCAACCGCTTCTGGTGCAGGGTCGCAATCTAGTACAAGTAGTAGTTTGGGGTCAGTTCGTACATTAACAGATGCTAAAAATAGCACTAACTCTTTAAAGGAAAGCACCAGAAACCAGGAGGAGATGACCAATCAGAATGGGGGAAGTTCAGATGTAACCAATCAGACTAAAGATAGTGGCTCAGCAAAACAGACACATCATGGTGATGGTCTTAGTGTTAACAAAGACTCAAATAATGATACAGAGCATGAAAAAAGAACATCTAATCGTCTGACAAATGTGGACATTAATTCAAATGAAAGAAACTCTGCCCTTACAATATCATCCAATCAGAATGCTGGAAATTGCGACGATTCCAGACAAAATGTGGATTTGTGTGATAACTACATCAAAAATACATCGTTTAACCACAATTCTCATTCACGATCAACCAAACCATCTCGTCCCATATTTAAAAAGGAAATGGTTGACACGCAGGCATTTCCAGGAGACGTCGTAAGATTTGACGTTGGATTCGAAGCAGACGCACAAACAGTTGTGACTTGGTATTTTGAGGACGAGATTATAGTGGAAGATAACCGCCACAGTATTCAGAAAAACACTGACACTTGCTCATTGATAGTAAAAGACGTCTGCGAAGATGATGATGGTGAATACTCGTGTAAAATCGTGAATTCCAAAGGAGAAGATGAATGTTCCTCAGAACTCATCGTGTACGGTGCATTATGAGACAATCTGGAATGTTAACGGAGTGCACCGACGATTGCAGTTCAGTATTTCGAATTCACAGATACGAATAATATTTTATTCAAAATCTGTTCGAGTTCATCTCAATCATATAAGATCCAATGAAAGTTACTCTCTGATATTCATTTATGCAGATGAGTTGACTACGTTATGAATATGCAACATCTTACATATGTATGAGGTAATGAGGTGCTATACTGTGCCAGTAAAAATAATCAGGTGTCATGTGACCCTCCTCTGGTCCAATCAGAGTTGAGGGTTTTGCCTGAGAAGAGATTTGAAATTAACGAATCAAAATCAGTCTGGCATTTACTGCAGGCTGCAATGAGACAACCAATCAAAAACAAGACACACAGATTATGACAATATTTAATCGTAGCTCAAAGCCTCATAGCCCTAGTTTGTAGTATGTAGTACATGATAAATTTGTAGAAGCCTCATTTATGTATTATTGTTTTATAACAGAAAGAGCAATGGTGATGTTTAATTAATATACTGTTATTTAAGTGTATTATATTTTAGTTTTGTAGACTTGACTCTTAATTATAGTTGTTACATTTACTGAAGAAAACACACCAGGATGAGTTAATGTATTACAGGATCATGGTATTGTTTTGGTTTACTTTCTAAACTATTATTGAATGTAAAGGGCTTCTCAGACATTATCGTGTGTAAGTTTCTATACAGTGTATGATAAACCACATAATTCTATTTCTCTCTAAAATGCTTGTATTTACTGTAACGCTTGGCCAGCGTAGACCTAAACATGTTTACCTCTGGCTACCCAGACATTTAGTGTTGACATTGCATTTGGGAGGCAACATGTTTTCTCCACGATGGCCATTTTTCGACATTTTCGACCCTCTATGATATACTCTGATGAGCATTTTACAGAAAAATGAGTTCAGCTGAATTTCTTTGTGCAATTCTTGTTTTAATTTTTTGTAGTTTGTCAAATATAAAATTCTGTAGATAATCTGGTAACATATGTAGTTTATATATTATATATCCAAGTATTATTCTGTAAATAGTCTGATATTTATTATTTTTATATTAATCAAAGCTGTCTTTCACTAAAATAAGATCTGCATTTATTAATGTTTTAAATGTCTTTGTTCTTATAACTTTATTCTTTTCTTAAAAAGATAAGTTGTTGATGTATATGCAATATAGGTTGTGTTACAATAGCAACAACATCTTTGACTCAGCTGCATACACTGTAAATCAACTTCGGTGTTAAATAAAATATATATAATAATTTGTTTTCATATTGTTTCTGCTTGCCTCTAGTACATATAACAGACAACGCGAAACCTTTCGACATATCTGACCAAAAATGTCTGACAAAATTTTTTTATCACACACCGTATACATATTAATGCTAGTTAGACTTTTGTTAAATAAATGAAGGAATTATTACTGCAATAATTGGCTGTATGCATTATCTTATGTCAAATAAGTAAACAATAATCAATTATTTAACGGTGTATATGATGTTTTCAACATGCGATGTTTACTTTTCATATTATTTTGTCTGACAGCAGATTTAGAGGTTTCCCAGAGTCTGATATACGACACTTTACGCACATGCACTAAGTCTGGTTTTCCCATGACATGCCACTTTAATAAACATTGTTAGTGGCACCTATGTTTAAATACAATGAAATACATGTAACAGAAGTAACACTCTGCCAACACAAGAAGTTCACGTCAACACGTGTTTGACTTGAGAAAGTATTTTAATAATGCATTCACAATAAAGCGTGCCTATTTGGCTTAACCATACTGAAACCATTTCACCATCAGCTTAAAAGACACAAAACCAGAATCCAAAATCTAGATGTACGCAGATGTTAAAAATATCATTACGTACACCAGTAGTATTTTGGGAATTTTTTTATTAATAAGTGATGCTGATTTGACTACATTTGATGTGGACAGCTTCTTTTACATTGCAATAACTCTCTAGCATCATTTATGTTTAACCATCTTGAAATAGCAGCTTTAAACAATACTTTCAACTACGTTATATAAGGTGTATAGGAGCACAGGCCGAGTGGCATTTATTAAATCACATGTTCTGGTAAGAAGTCTACATATACAACAGTAGTGACACATGACTGCCGCCAGTGGCCTGTTAATTAAAGGGTTCGTCAAACTGTACTGACCGCCGCTAGTGGGCTTATTAGTTAAATAGTTTGTCAATCTGTACTGACCGCGGCCAGTGACTTATTAGTTAAATAGTTTGTCAATCTGTACTGACCGCCGCTAGTGGGCTTATTAGTTAACTTGTTCGTCAATCTGTACTGACCGCCGCTAGTGGGCTTATTAGTTAACTTGTTCGTCAATCTGTACTGACCGCCGCCAGTGGGCTTATTAGTCAAATAGTTCGTCAATCTGTACTGACCGCCGCCAGTGGGCTTATCAATGAAATAGTTCGTCAATCTGTACTGACCGCCGCCAGTGGGCTTATTAGTTAAATAGTTCGTCAATCTGTACTAACCGCCGCCAGTGACTTATTTGTGAAATTGTTTGTCAATCTGTACTGACCGCCGCCAGTGGGCTTATTAGTTAAATAGTTCGTCAATCTGTACTGACCGCCGCTAGTGGGTTTATTAGCTAACTTGTTCGTCAATCTGTACTGACCGCCGCCAGTGACTTATTAGTTAAATAGTTTGTCAATCTGTACTGACCGCCGCCAGTGGGCTTATTAGTTAAATAGTTTGTCAATCTGTACTGACCGCCGCCAGTGGGCTTATTAGTTAAATAGTTCGTCAATATGTACTGACCGCCGCTAGTGGGTTTATTAGTGAAATAGTTTGTCAATCTGTACTGACCGCCGCTAGTGGGCTTATTAGTGAAATAGTTCGTCAATCTGTACTGACCGCCGCCAGTGGGCTTATTAGTTAAATAGTTTGTCAATCTGTACTGACCGCCGCCAGTGACCTATTAGTTAAATAGTTCGTCAATCTGTACTGACGCCACCAGTGACCTATTAGTGAAATAGTTTGTCAATCTGTACTGACCGCCGCCAGTGAGCTTATTAGTTAAATAGTTCGTCAATCTGTACTGACCGCCGCCAGTGACTTATTAGTTAAATAGTTCGTCAATCTGTACTGACCGCCGCTAGTGGGCTTATTAGTTAACTTGTTCGTCAATCTGTACTGACCGCCGCCAGTGAGCTTATTAGTTAAATAGTTCGTCAATCTGTACTGACCGCCGCTAGTGGGCTTATTAGTTAAATAGTTCGTTAATCTGAACTGACCGCCGCTAGTGGGCTTATTAGTTAACTTGTTCGTCAATCTGTACTGACCGCCGCCAGTGAGCTTATTAGTTAACTTGTTTGTCAATCTGTACTGACCGCCGCTAGTGTGCTTATTAGTTAACTTGTTTGTCAATCTGTACTGACCGCCGCTAGTGGGCTTATTAGTTAACTTGTTTGTCAATCTGTACTGACCGCCGCTAGTGGGCTTATTAGTTAAATAGTTCGTCAATCTGTACTGACCGCCGCCAGTGACTTATTAGTTAAACAGTTCGTCAATCTGTACTGACCGCCGCCAATGGGCTTATTAGTTAACTTGTTTGTCAATCTGTACTGACCGCCGCTAGTGGGCTTATTAGTTAACTTGTTTGTCAATCTGTACTGACCGCCGCTAGTAGGCTTATTAGTTAAATAGTTCGTCAATCTGTACTGACCGCCGCTAGTGGGCTTATTAGTTAAATAGTTCGTTAATCTGTACTGACCGCCGCTAGTGGGCTTATTAGTTAAATAGTTCGTTAATCTGTACTGACCGCCGCCAGTGACTTATTAGTTAAATAGTTTGTCAATCTGTACTGACCGCCGCTAGTAGGCTTATTAGTTAAATAGTTCGTCAATCTGTACTAACGCCGCCAGTTACTTATTAGTTAAATAGTTTGTCAATCTGTACTGACCGCCGCTAGTGGGCTTATTAGTGAAATAGTTCGTCAATCTGTACTGACCGCCGCTAGTGGGCTTATTAGTTAACTTGTTCGTCAATCTGTACTGACCGCCGCCAGTGGGTTTATTAGTTAAATAGTTCGTCAATCTGTACTGACCGCCGCCAGTGGGCTTATTAATGAAATAGTTCGTCAATCTGTACTGACCGCCGCCAGTGGGCTTATTAGTTAAATAGTTCGTCAATCTGTACTGACCGCCGCCAGTGACTTATTAGTGAAATTGTTTGTCAATCTGTACTGACCGCCGCCAGTGGGCTTATTAGTTAAATAGTTCGTCAATCTGTACTGACCGCCGCTAGTGGGCTTATTAGTTAACTTGTTCGTCAATCTGTACTGACCGCCGCCAGTGACTTATTAGTTAAATAGTTTGTCAATCTGTACTGACCGCCGCCAGTGGGCTTATTAGTTAAATAGTTTGTCAATCTGTACTGACCGCCGCCAGTGACCTATTAGTTAAATAGTTCGTCAATCTGTACTGACGCCAACAGTGACCTATTAGTGAAATAGTTTGTCAATCTGTACTGACCGCCGCCAGTGAGCTTATTAGTTAAATAGTTCGTCAATCTGTACTGACCGCCGCTAGTGGGCTTATTAGTTAACTTGTTCGTCAATCTGTACTGACCGCCGCCAGTGACTTATTAGTTAAATAGTTCGTCAATCTGTACTGACCGCCGCTAGTGGGCTTATTAGTTAACTTGTTCGTCAATCTGTACTGACCGCCGCCAGTGAGCTTATTAGTTAAATAGTTCGTCAATCTGTACTGACCGCCGCCAGTGGGCTTATTAGTTAAATAGTTCGTTAATCTGTACTGACCGCCGCTAGTGGGCTTATTAGTTAACTTGTTCGTCAATCTGTACTGACCGCCGCCAGTGGGCTTATTAGTTAACTTGTTTGTCAATCTGTACTGACCGCCGCTAGTGGGCTTATTAGTTAAATAGTTCGTCAATCTGTACTGACCGCCGCCAGTGACTTATTAGTTAAACAGTTCGTCAATCTGTACTGACCGCCGCCAATGGGCTTATTAGTTAACTTGTTTGTCAATCTGTACTGACCGCCGCTAGTGGGCTTATTAGTTAACTTGTTTGTCAATCTGTACTGACCGTCGCTAGTAGGCTTATTAGTTAAATAGTTCGTCAATCTGTACTGACCGCCGTCAGTGACTTATTAGTTAAATAGTTCGTCAATCTGTACTGACTGCCGCCAGTTACTTATTAGTTAAATAGTTTGTCAATCTGTACTGACCGCCGCTAGTGGGCTTATTAGTGAAATAGTTCGTCAATCTGTACTGACCGCCGCTAGTGGGCTTATTAGTTAACTTGTTCGTCAATCTGTACTGACCGCCGCCAGTGGGCTTATTAGTTAAATAGTTCGTCAATCTGTACTGACCGCCGCCAGTGGGCTTATTAATGAAATAGTTCGTCAATCTGTACTGACCGCCGCCAGTGGGCTTATTAGTTAAATAGTTCGTCAATCTGTACTGACCGCCGCCAGTGACTTATTAGTGAAATTGTTTGTCAATCTGTACTGACCGCCGCCAGTGACTTATTAGTTAAATAGTTTGTCAATCTGTACTGACCGCCGCCAGTGGGCTTATTAGTTAAATAGTTCGTCAATCTGTACTGACCGCCGCCAGTGGGCTTATTAGTTAAATAGTTCGTCAATATGTACTGACCGCCGCTAGTGGGCTTATTAGTTAACTTGTTTGTCAATCTGTACTGACCGCCGCTAGTGGGCTTATTAGTTAAATAGTTCGTCAATCTGTACTGACCGCCGCCAGTGACTTATTAGTTAAACAGTTCGTCAATCTGTACTGACCGCCGCCAATGGGCTTATTAGTTAACTTGTTTGTCAATCTGTACTGACCGCCGCTAGTGGGCTTATTAGTTAACTTGTTTGTCAATCTGTACTGACCGTCGCTAGTAGGCTTATTAGTTAAATAGTTCGTCAATCTGTACTGACCGCCGTCAGTGACTTATTAGTTAAATAGTTCGTCAATCTGTACTGACTGCCGCCAGTTACTTATTAGTTAAATAGTTTGTCAATCTGTACTGACCGCCGCTAGTGGGCTTATTAGTGAAATAGTTCGTCAATCTGTACTGACCGCCGCTAGTGGGCTTATTAGTTAACTTGTTCGTCAATCTGTACTGACCGCCGCCAGTGGGCTTATTAGTTAAATAGTTCGTCAATCTGTACTGACCGCCGCCAGTGGGCTTATTAATGAAATAGTTCGTCAATCTGTACTGACCGCCGCCAGTGGGCTTATTAGTTAAATAGTTCGTCAATCTGTACTGACCGCCGCCAGTGACTTATTAGTGAAATTGTTTGTCAATCTGTACTGACCGCCGCCAGTGACTTATTAGTTAAATAGTTTGTCAATCTGTACTGACCGCCGCCAGTGGGCTTATTAGTTAAATAGTTCGTCAATCTGTACTGACCGCCGCCAGTGGGCTTATTAGTTAAATAGTTCGTCAATATGTACTGACCGCCGCTAGTGGGCTTATTAGTGAAATAGTTCGTCAATCTGTATTGACCGCCGCTAGTGGGCTTATTAGTGAAATAGTTCGTCAATCTGTACTGACCGCCGCCAGTGGGCTTATTAGTTAAATAGTTTGTCAATCTGTACTGACCGCCGCCAGTGACCTATTAGTTAAATAGTTCGTCAATCTGTACTGACGCCACCAGTGACCTATTAGTGAAATAGTTTGTCAATCTGTACTGACCGCCGCCAGTGAGCTTATTAGTTAAATAGTTCGTCAATCTGTACTGACCGCCGCCAGTGACTTATTAGTTAAATAGTTCGTCAATCTGTACTGACCGCCGCTAGTGGGCTTATTAGTTAACTTGTTCGTCAATCTGTACTGACCGCCGCCAGTGGGCTTATTAGTTAAATAGTTTGTCAATCTGTACTGACCGCCGCCAGTGAGCTTATTAGTTAAATAGTTCGTCAATCTGTACTGACCGCCGCTAGTGGGCTTATTAGTTAACTTGTTCGTCAATCTGTACTGACCGCCGCCAGTGGGCTTATTAGTTAAATAGTTTGTCAATCTGTACTGACCGCCGCCAGTGAGCTTATTAGTTAAATAGTTCGTCAATCTGTACTGACCGCCGCCAGTGAGCTTATTAGTTAAATAGTTTGTCAATCTGTACTGACCGCCGCCAGTGAGCTTATTAGTTAAATAGTTCGTCAATCTGTACTGACCGCCGCTAGTGGGCTTATTAGTTAAATAGTTCGTTAATCTGTACTGACCGCCGCTAGTGGGCTTATTAGTTAACTTGTTCGTCAATCTGTACTGACCGCCGCCAGTGGGCTTATTAGTTAACTTGTTTGTCAATCTGTACTGACCGCCGCTAGTGGGCTTATTAGTTAACTTGTTTGTCAATCTGTACTGTCCGCCGCTAGTGGGCTTATTAGTTAACTTGTTTGTCAATCTGTACTGACCGCCGCTAGTGGGCTTATTAGTTAAATAGTTCGTCAATCTGTACTGACCGCCGTCAGTGACTTATTAGTTAAACAGTTCGTCAATCTGTACTGACCGCCGCCAATGGGCTTATTAGTTAACTTGTTTGTCAATCTGTACTGACCGCCGCTAGTGGGCTTATTAGTTAACTTGTTTGTCAATCTGTACTGACCGCCGCTAGTAGGCTTATTAGTTAAATAGTTAGTCAATCTGTACTGACCGCCGTCAGTGACTTATTAGTTAAATAGTTCGTCAATCTGTACTGACCGCCGCCAGTGGGCTTATTAGTTAAATAGTTCGTCAATCTGTACTGACCGCCGCCAGTGGGCTTATTAATGAAATAGTTCGTCAATCTGTACTGACCGCCGCCAGTGGGCTTATTAGTTAAATAGTTCGTCAATCTGTACTGACCGCCGCCAGTGACTTATTAGTGAAATTGTTTGTCAATCTGTACTGACCGCCGCCAGTGACTTATTAGTTAAATAGTTTGTCAATCTGTACTGACCGCCGCCAGTGGGCTTATTAGTTAAATAGTTCGTCAATCTGTACTGACCGCCGCTAGTGGGCTTATTAGTGAAATAGTTCGTCAATCTGTACTGACCGCCGCCAGTGGGCTTATTAGTTAAATAGTTTGTCAATCTGTACTGACCGCCGCCAGTGACCTATTAGTTAAATAGTTTGTCAATCTGTACTGACGCCACCAGTGACCTATTAGTGAAATAGTTTGTCAATCTGTACTGACCGCCGCCAGTGAGCTTATTAGTTAAATAGTTCGTCAATCTGTACTGACCGCCGCCAGTGACTTATTAGTTAAATAGTTCGTCAATCTGTACTGACCGCCGCTAGTGGGCTTATTAGTTAACTTGTTCGTCAATCTGTACTGACCGCCGCCAGTGAGCTTATTAGTTAAATAGTTCGTCAATCTGTACTGACCGCCGCTAGTGGGCTTATTAGTTAAATAGTTCGTTAATCTGTACTGACCGCCGCTAGTGGGCTTATTAGTTAACATGTTCGTCAATCTGTACTGACCGCCGCCAGTGGGCTTATTAGTTAACTTGTTTGTCAATCTGTACTGACCGCCGCTAGTGGGCTTATTAGTTAACTTGTTTGTCAATCTGTACTGTCCGCCGCTAGTGGGCTTATTAGTCAACTTGTTTGTCAATCTGTACTGACCGCCGCTAGTGGGCTTATTAGTTAAATAGTTCGTCAATCTGTACTGACCGCCGCCAGTGGGCTTATTAGTTAAATAGTTCGTCAATCTGTACTGACCGCCGCCAGTGGGCTTATTAATGAAATAGTTCGTCAATCTGTACTGACCGCCGCCAGTGGGCTTATTAGTTAAATAGTTCGTCAATCTGTACTGACCGCCGCCAGTGACTTATTAGTGAAATTGTTTGTCAATCTGTACTGACCGCCGCCAGTGACTTATTAGTTAAATAGTTTGTCAATCTGTACTGACCGCCGCCAGTGGGCTTATTAGTTAAATAGTTCGTCAATCTGTACTGACCGCCGCCAGTGGGCTTATTAGTTAAATAGTTCGTCAATCTGTACTGACCGCCGCTAGTGGGCTTATTAGTGAAATAGTTCGTCAATCTGTACTGACCGCCGCTAGTGGGCTTATTAGTGAAATAGTTCGTCAATCTGTACTGACCGCCGCCAGTGGGCTTATTAGTTAAATAGTTTGTCAATCTGTACTGACCGCCGCCAGTGACCTATTAGTTAAATAGTTCGTCAATCTGTACTGACGCCACCAGTGACCTATTAGTGAAATAGTTTGTCAATCTGTACTGACCGCCGCCAGTGAGCTTATTAGTTAAATAGTTCGTCAATCTGTACTGACCGCCGCCAGTGACTTATTAGTTAAATAGTTCGTCAATCTGTACTGACCGCCGCTAGTGGGCTTATTAGTTAACTTGTTCGTCAATCTGTACTGACCGCCGCCAGTGAGCTTATTAGTTAAATAGTTCGTCAATCTGTACTGACCGCCGCTAGTGGGCTTATTAGTTAAATAGTTCGTTAATCTGTACTGACCGCCGCTAGTGGGCTTATTAGTTAACTTGTTCGTCAATCTGTACTGACCGCCGCCAGTGGGCTTATTAGTTAACTTGTTTGTCAATCTGTACTGACCGCCGCTAGTGGGCTTATTAGTTAACTTGTTTGTCAATCTGTACTGTCCGCCGCTAGTGGGCTTATTAGTTAACTTGTTTGTCAATCTGTACTGACCGCCGCTAGTGGGCTTATTAGTTAAATAGTTCGTCAATCTGTACTGACCGCCGCCAGTGGGCTTATTAGTTAAATAGTTCGTCAATCTGTACTAACCGCCGCCAGTGGGCTTATTAATGAAATAGTTCGTCAATCTGTACTGACCGCCGCCAGTGGGCTTATTAGTTAAATAGTTCGTCAATCTGTACTGACCGCCGCCAGTGACTTATTAGTGAAATTGTTTGTCAATCTGTACTGACCGCCGCCAGTGACTTATTAGTTAAATAGTTTGTCAATCTGTACTGACCGCCGCCAGTGGGCTTATTAGTTAAATAGTTCGTCAATCTGTACTGACCGCCGCCAGTGGGCTTATTAGTTAAATAGTTCGTCAATCTGTATTGACCGCCGCTAGTGGGCTTATTAGTGAAATAGTTCGTCAATCTGTACTGACCGCCGCTAGTGGGCTTATTAGTGAAATAGTTCGTCAATCTGTACTGACCGCCGCCAGTGGGCTTATTAGTTAAATAGTTTGTCAATCTGTACTGACCGCCGCCAGTGACCTATTAGTTAAATAGTTCGTCAATCTGTACTGACGCCACCAGTGACCTATTAGTGAAATAGTTTGTCAATCTGTACTGATCGCCGCCAGTGAGCTTATTAGTTAAATAGTTCGTCAATCTGTACTGACCGCCGCCAGTGACTTATTAGTTAAATAGTTCGTCAATCTGTACTGACCGCCGCTAGTGGGCTTATTAGTTAACTTGTTCGTCAATCTGTACTGACCGCCGCCAGTGAGCTTATTAGTTAAATAGTTCGTCAATCTGTACTGACCGCCGCTAGTGGGCTTATTAGTTAAATAGTTCGTTAATCTGTACTGACCGCCGCTAGTGGGCTTATTAGTTAACTTGTTCGTCAATCTGTACTGACCGCCGCCAGTGGGCTTATTAGTTAACTTGTTTGTCAATCTGTACTGACCGCCGCTAGTGGGCTTATTAGTTAACTTGTTTGTCAATCTGTACTGTCCGCCGCTAGTGGGCTTATTAGTTAACTTGTTTGTCAATCTGTACTGACCGCCGCTAGTGGGCTTATTAGTTAAATAGTTCGTCAATCTGTACTGACCGCCGCCAGTGACTTATTAGTTAAACAGTTCGTCAATCTGTACTGACCGCCGCCAATGGGCTTATTAGTTAACTTGTTTGTCAATCTGTACTGACCGCCGCTAGTGGGCTTATTAGTTAACTTGTTCGTCAATCTGTACTGACCGCCGCCAGTGGGCTTATTAGTTAACTTGTTTGTCAATCTGTACTGACCGCCGCTAGTGGGCTTATTAGTTAACTTGTTTGTCAATCTGTACTGTCCGCCGCTAGTGGGCTTATTAGTTAACTTGTTTGTCAATCTGTACTGACCGCCGCTAGTGGGCTTATTAGTTAAATAGTTCGTCAATCTGTACTGACCGCCGCCAGTGACTTATTAGTTAAACAGTTCGTCAATCTGTACTGACCGCCGCCAATGGGCTTATTAGTTAACTTGTTTGTCAATCTGTACTGACCGCCGCTAGTGGGCTTATTAGTTAACTTGTTTGTCAATCTGTACTGACCGCCGCCAGTAGGCTTATTAGTTAAATAGTTCGTCAATCTGTACTGACCGCCGTCAGTGACTTATTAGTTAAATAGTTCGTCAATCTGTACTGACTGCCGCCAGTTACTTATTAGTTAAATAGTTTGTCAATCTGTACTGACCGCCGCTAGTGGGCTTATTAGTGAAATAGTTTGTCAATCTGTACTGACCGCCGCTAGTGGGCTTATTACTTAAATAGTTCGTCAATCTGTACTGACCGCCGCTAGTGGACTTATTAGTGAAATAGTTTGTCAATCTGTACTGACCGCTGCCAGTGGGCTTATTAGTCAAATAGTTCGTCAATCTGTACTGACCGCCGCCAGTGGGCTTATTAGTCAAATAGTTCGTCAATCTGTACTGACCGCCACCAGTGACCTATTAGTTAACTAGTTCGTCAAACTGTACTGACCACCGCCAGTGACCTATAAGTTAACTAGTTCGTCAAACTGTACTGACCGGCGCCAGTGACCTATTAGTTAACTAGTTCGTCAAACTGTACTGACCGCCGCCAGTGGGCTTATTAGTTGAATAGTTCATCAATCTGTACTGACCGCCGCCAGTGACCTTTTAGTGAAATAGTTCGTCAATCTGTACTTACCGCCGCCAGTGGGCTTATTAGTTAAATAGTTCGTCAATCTGTACTGACCGCCGCCAGTGGGCGTATTAGTTAAATAGTTTGTCAATCTGTACTGACTGCCGCTAGTGGGATTATTAGTTAAATAGTTCGTCAATCTGTACTGACCGCCGCCAATGGGCTTATTAGTTAAATAGTTCGTCAATCTGTACTTACCGCCGCCAGTGGGCTTATTAGTTAAATAGTTCGTCAATCTGTACTGACCGCCGCCAGTGACCTGTTAGTTAAATAGTTTGTCAATCTGTACTGACCGCCCCTAGTGACTTATTAATTAAATAATTACACAATCTGTACTGACCGCCGCCAGTGGGCTTATTAGTTAAACAGTTCGTCAATCTGTACTGACCGCCGCCAATGGGCTTATTAGTTAACTTGTTTGTCAATCTGTACTGACCGCCGCTAGTGGGCTTATTAGTTAACTTGTTTGTCAATCTGTACTGACCGCCGCTAGTAGGCTTATTAGTTAAATAGTTCGTCAATCTGTACTGACCGCCGTCAGTGACTTATTAGTTAAATAGTTCGTCAATCTGTACTGACTGCCGCCAGTTACTTATTAGTTAAATAGTTTGTCAATCTGTACTGACCGCCGCTAGTGGGCTTATTAGTGAAATAGTTCGTCAATCTGTACTGGCCGCCGCTAGTGGGCTTATTAGTTAAATAGTTCGTCAATCTGTACTGACCGCCGCTAGTGGACTTATTAGTGAAATAGTTTGTCAATCTGTACTGACCGCTGCCAGTGGGCTTATTAGTCAAATAGTTCGTCAATCTGTACTGACCGCCGCCAGTGGGCTTATTAGTCCAATAGTTCGTCAATCTGTACTGACCGCCACCAGTGACCTATTAGTTAACTAGTTCGTCAAACTGTACTGACCACCGCCAGTGACCTATAAGTTAACTAGTTCGTCAAACTGTACTGACCGGCGCCAGTGACCTATTAGTTAACTAGTTCGTCAAACTGTACTGACCGCCACCAGTGGGCTTATTAGTTGAATAGTTCATCAATCTGTACTGACCGCCGCCAGTGACCTTTTAGTGAAATAGTTCGTCAATCTGTACTTACCGCCGCCAGTGGGCTTATTAGTTAAATAGTTCGTCAATCTGTACTGACCGCCGCCAGTGGGCGTATTAGTTAAATAGTTTGTCAATCTGTACTGACTGCCGCTAGTGGGATTATTAGTTAAATAGTTCGTCAATCTGTACTGACCGCCGCCAATGGGCTTATTAGTTAAATAGTTCGTCAATCTGTACTTACCGCCGCCAGTGGGCTTATTAGTTAAATAGTTCGTCAATCTGTACTGACCGCCGCCAGTGACCTGTTAGTTAAATAGTTTGTCAATCTGTACTGACCGCCCCTAGTGACTTATTAATTAAATAATTACACAATCTGTACTGACCGCCGCCAGTGGGCTTATTAGTTAAATAGTTCGTCAATCTGTACTGACCGGAGCTAGTGGGCTTATTAGTTAAATAGTTTGTCAATCTGTACTGACCGCCGCCAGTGACTTATTAGTTAAATAGTTCGTCAATCTGTACTGACCGCCGCCAGTGGGCTTATTAGTTAAATAGTTCGTCAATCTGTACTGACCGCCGCCAGTGACTTATTAGTGAAATAGTTTGTCAATCTGTACTGACCGCCGCCAGTGGGCTTATTAGTTAAATAGTTTGTCAATCTGTACTGACCGCCGCCAGTGACCTATTAGTTGAATAGTTTGTCAATCTGTACTGACCGCCGCTAGTGGGCTTATTAGTTAAATAGTTTGTCAATCTGTACTGACCGCCGCCAGTGAGCTTATTAGTTAAATAGTTCGTCAATCTGTACTGACCGCCGCTAGTGGGCTTATTAGTTAAATAGTTCGTCAATCTGTACTAACCGCCGCCAGTGACCTATTAGTTGAATAGTTTGTTATCTGTACTGACCGCCGCCAGTGGGCTTATTAGTTAAATAGTTCGTCAATCTGTACTGACCGCCGCCAGTGACTTATTAGTGAAATAGTTTGTCAATCTGTACTGACCGCCGCTAGTGGGCTTATTAGTTAAATAGTTCGTCAGTCTGTACTGACCGCCGCCAGTGACCTATTAGTTGAATAGTTCATCAATCTGTACTGACCGCCGCTAGTGGGCTTATTAATTAAATAATTACACAATCTGTACTGACCACCGCTAGTGGGCTTATTAGTTAAATAGTTTGTCAATCTGTACTGACCGCCGCCAGTGGGCTTATTAGTTAAATAGTTCGTTAATCTGTACTGACCGCCGCTAGTGGGCTTATTAGTTAAATAGTTTGTCAATCTGTACTGACCGCCCCTAGTGACTTATTAATTAAATAATTACACAATCTGTACTGACCGCCGCTAGTGGGCTTATTAGTTAAATAGTTCGTAATCTGTACTGACCGCCGCCAGTGACTTATTAGTTAAATAGTTTGTCAATCTGTACTGACCGCCGCCAGTGGGCGTATTAGTTAAATAGTTCGTCAATCTGTACTGACCGCCGCCAGTGACCTATTAGTTGAATAGTTTGTCAATCTGTACACAAATATAGGCAACACATGCAGCCGGAACGTGGTGCAACCATCTGACTGACGCTGCAAGGTGCACTGAATCTCGTGATTTCACATTAAATGTCGATATTTTGGAATATAACATTACTAATAAGCTGGCAAAACTCACTCGGACACGGGAAATTCACGGACAAACAATTTCTAACCATTAACCTTTTTAATAATGACCTACTGGGTTACACAACCCGAGTTCCACGTGCTTTTCAATGTTGCGTGCATATTCTATGTATTGCAGGCTGAACGAAGTGATCAGTCCATATGTTGATGTACAAGTATCAAATTCATATTTTCAAAAAACAGAAGAAAAATGTGTAAACACTTAAAAATTAAGTATGTTTGAAACAGTGATAAATGGGACTACATGCTAGTGTGGACCATCGAAACGATATCGACATGTGAACTTGTTCGAATTGTAGTGAAAGAACGGCAATGGAATAATCTGAACATTAAGGTAATTGTTTGTTTAATAGCTCTAGTTGGTCTATCTATTTTTGCAAGGAATGCTATTATGCGTAAGAGTGGAGTTTTTAATTTTATTATTACATTTGATGGACCTGTTTTAGATTGATGTTCGTTTATAGTTAACGGTTGGTACTTTTAATCACCTACAATAGTCCACCGTCCCCATTATACGGAAAGAATGCTGCAAAATGATTTCATATAATTGTCAAACAGTAATGTTCTTAAAGCAACAAGACAGATGGATTATAACAGATGAAGATACACCGCCTCGGTGTATGAAAATTCTACAGCAACTTCCTATCACGTACTGGTCAGGAAGACATATATGGCCTATGAAATACCTAATATATTGCTGGATATAAATGCAGAATTGTTTCGTGAAAAAGCTCTATGTAAAAAAGAATAAATTACGAAAACATTAACACTGTCAGATATTTTGTATTTTAATGCATTTTTGGAACTGTTAAGTGGGGTTAAGCAGGTACCATTTGGTTATAATGAGAGTCTCTAGTAAAACCACTGGTTGATGCAGTCACTGAAAATGAAAATGCTATATTTATAGTTCAAACGGAGAACAAACATTATAATTTCATGAACAGGTTAACAGTTTGTTGCATTTAATATCAAGGGCCACATTGACAAGACTCTTACAACAACACAATTTCTCAAGTCAGTGGCAATTCTTATTTGATGTGTATTGAACGTTGTTAGCTCGACTTTTCGAAGAAAAGCAAGCTATACTACTCACCCCGGCATCGGCGTTAGGCATCCGGGCTAGCTTAAAGTTTTTCGGTAAGCTAGTTTCTCAGGAAATGCTTGAAGGATTTCATTCACACTTAAAACATTTATTCCCCATATTAAAATGAACCAATAGGCCAAGTTTGGTAACTCTAGTTTGAAATTTGTCAAAAGTATGGGCCTTTTTACTCGTATAAAGTTTACATATAAGCTATTTGGATAGGTTAAAGCTTTTCGGAAAGCTAATTTCTCAGGAATGGCTTGGGGGATTTCATGCAAACTTAAAACACCTATTCCCTATATTCAAATAAACCCCTAGGCCAAATAAATTTGTCAAAATTATGGGTCTTTTTACACTTAGAAATTATAACATTTCCGCGGGTGGGATGGTGGCGTTAACTTTTGATTTCCACTCTCTAAAGAATAAATCTTCAAGGTCAAGGTCACTGTTACTAAAAATAGAACAAGTTTCTGCTAAATAAATCTAGAACCAAATGAAATATTTAAATGAAACTCAGTGTATATATACCGTATAGCGAGACATTGCATGAGATTGCATATAGGGTGAGTGGGTCAAGGTCAAGTTCACTGTTTTGAAAATTATATATTATATATAAAAATACTTTCCACTTAGTCACACGAGAACAAAATTAACTTTGTTTAATTGGTCTCTACTATCCAAACAGTTTGTGTCAGAAAAAAATGCCAGTCACTCTGACAACGACAAGAAAGTCTAGCGCTCTGACAGCTCTTGTTATTTTAGTACAAAGTTAACAATATTCTTTTTATTATACATGCTAAAATTTGATCTGGACAGCTATAGTGTCACCCAAAAAGGCGACATATAGTGGTAACTTTGGCAGCGGCGCCCCCTGTAGTTAGTACTTTAGGGAAGTGTTAGTATGCATAAAAGAAAAGTTACGTTTTCGGCATAATTGCTCTTAGGCGTAAAAATGTTGTTGGTTTCCGCTTACCCGTCAGCCCCCCCCGCCTAATTTTTCCGCTAATTTTTGCCTATTGATCATTAACCGTTTTCTGACTTTCGGTAAAAAGAGCTAATACATGCGGCTTTTCGGTAATAAGCAAACATTTCGAATTAGTCAGACAGTGAGACAGGCGCTCTTGATTATGATACACCGTTAGGTACAGTTTCTTTGATTGGAGGCATTTAAACATTTTACATGAAGTCCAATATTCCTAAACTTGTGTCGTGAATACGCCGCAAAGAACAAAGTGTAAAACAACTTATTTTTACCTCCTACCCCCTAGACGTAAACATAAACCAACAAATATTTTTGTGGGCCTTATCCTATTCGAGATGTGCTCCGTCAGGCGACACATCCGACTGGCGGAGTTCTAGTGTTAAGTTAAGATTTTACTTAAGAACTCCAAAAATATAAGTAGACTCTACATGATTGTACATACATTCCTTAACCTCGCAATATTAGCTCACTTGAGCAACGCTTTGGATTTTTTTTTAACGTCGACGAACAGTAGTCTCGCGGCGTCCAAAGTCTTCTTAACATGCAACATCATCACCAGTAACAACAAACAACAACAAAAACATTCGCAACTAGTAGTTATCTGGTCTCCTGATCGCAAAAAATTAACTGTAGCGTTCAAGGTCATTCTTAGTTGATCTTGATTTAAAAGATCAACTTAGCAGAATTGCAAACATTATCATGAACATTTTCAAATAACTGTTTTGTCAATATAAAAAAATAACATGAATTGCTGTAATGTTTTGCTAAAAATATTCAAATCAGACAGCACGCGTATGCAGAGGCAAGTTCAAAATTCTTTACGCTATGTATTTGCACACAGTTTTAAAAGTTTTCTTTTAACACCCTTTTTAAGACTAATCAGGAAATATTTAGTTGGCTGAAGTATATCTTGAATCCGAAGATCAGACTCAACCTATTTTGTGAACACTGGACCAGGGCTGGTATTCACAAAGCTCCTAAGGGAAATCTTAACTTAAGTTGTACTTAAGTGAAAATTTCAGATACAAGTTTCAATGTGAAATCTAATAATTTCTGTTTGCCAAAGGGTAAAATATGAAACATCTAAGCAATATTTACTAGTTTGAGGCATTTTTATGTAAAATGACCTATACATGAATCAGACACAGATTTAAGGAATTTTGTGAATTTAAGAAATTTACTTAAGGTTTCTCGTATTCACAAAGCTCCTTAATAGAACTATGTTAATTTCTTAAAAGTCATAACATTAATGAATTCTGTGGCTGGTTCATTTAAAGTTTATTTGGCCATTAATGGTTGGATTCAGATAAAGAATCAACCTATATTTTTTTATTTTTCCTTAATGAATATTAATTTTCACAAGGTGAATTTTATTTAAACTTATGACTGAGGTTAAGACTTTCAGTATGTGTATATGGCCCCAGCATGACTTTCAATGACTTGCATGTGTCAGTAGAATTGGATTCCCAAACACAAATATCAGCTCCTGGTGAGCTTTCAAGTGTGATCAGGCTCTGCCTGTCCTCCATCGTTTGTTGTCCTTTATTTTCAAGAACGATTTTCAAAATAGTCTATGGCTGGTCATCTTCTCTATTTAGAATTAATGTTGGTATTCAGTACTATATAGAATTCTGTGTGCCATGGCAACCAGAACAAACAACATTGATTCTACCGATTTGAGAATTGGTGTAAATGCACACACTAAAACATATATAACCACACGCACATTATACGACATATATACTCGCATGTACACTATAAGACATATATACTCGCATGTACACTATAAGACATATATACCCACATGTACACTATAAGACATATATACCCACATGTACACTATAAGACATATATACCCACATGTACACTATAAGACATATATACTCACATGTACACTATAAGACATATATACCCACATGTACACTATAAGACATATATACCCACATACACACTATAAGACATATATACCCACATGTACACTATAAGACATATATACCCACATGTACACTATAAGACATATATACCCACATGCACACTATAAGACATATATACCCACATACACACTATAAGACATATATACCCACATACACACTATAAGACATATATACCCACATGCACACTATAAGACATATATACCCACATACACACTATAAGACATATATACTCACATGTACACTATAAGACATATATACCCACATGTACACTATAAGACATATATACCCACATGTACACTATAAGACATATATACTCGCATGTACATATATACTCGCATGTACACTATAAGACATATATACCCACATGTACACTATAAGACATATATACTCGCATGTACACTATAAGACATATATACCCACATGTACACTAAAAGACATATATACTCGCATGTACACTATAAGACATATATACTCGCATGTACACTATAAGACATATATACTCGCATGTACACTATAAGACATATATACCCACATGCACACTATAAGACATATATACCCACATGCACACTATAAGACATATATACTCGCATAAACACTATAAGACATACATGTATACACCCACATGCACACTATAATACATATATACTCGCATGTACACTATAAGACATAGATACCCACATGGACACTATAAGACATATATACCCACATGCACACTATAAGACATACATACCCACATGCACACTATAAGACATATATACCCACATGCACACTATAAGACATATATACCCACATGCACACTATAAGACATATATACCCACATGCACACTATAAGACATACATACCCACATGCACACTATAAGACATACATACCCACATGCACACTATAAGACATATATACCCACATGCACACTATAAGACATATATACCCACATGCACACTATAAGACATATATACCCACATGAACACTATAAGACATATATACCCACATTCACACTATAAGACATATATACCCACATTCACACTATAAGACATATATACCCACATTCACACTATAAGACATATATGCTCACATGAACACTATAAGACATATATACCCACATGTACACTATAAGACATATATGCTCACATGTACACTATAAGACATATATACTCACATGAACACTATAAGACATGTATACCCACATTCACACTATAAGACATATATACCCACATGAACACAATAAGACATATATACCCACATGCACACTATGAAACATATATACCCACATGGACACTATAAGACATATATACCCACATGCACACTATAAGACATATATACCCACATGTACACTATAAGACATATATACCCACATGAACACTATAAAACATATATACTCACATGTACACTATACGACATATATACCCACATGAACACTATAAAACATATATACCCACATGTACACTATAAGACATATACACCCACATGTACACTATAAGACATATATACCCACATGAACACTATGTGACATATATACTCACATGTACACTATAAGACATATATTCCCACATGCACACTAGAAGACATATATACCCACATGCACACAATAATATATATATACCCACATGGACACTATAGGACATATATACCAACATGTACACTATAAGACATATATACCCACATGAACACTATAAGACATATATACCCACATGAACACTATAAGACATATATACCCACATGTACATTATAGGATATATATACCCACATGTACACTATAAAATATATATATACCCACATAAACACTATACGACATATATACCCACATGTACACTATAATATATATATACTCACATGTACACTATAGGACATATATACCCACATGAACACTATAAGACATATATACTCACATTTACACTATAGGACATATATACCCACATGCACACTATAAGACATATATACCCACATGCGCACTATGAATTATATATACCCACATGGACACTATAAGACATACATACCCACATGCACACTATAAGACATATATAGCCGCATGCACACTATACAACATATATACCCACATGCACACTTTAAGACATATATACCCACATGCATACTAAAAGACATACATTCCCACATGTACACTATAAAACATATATACCCGCATGCACACTATACGAAATATATACCCACGTGCACACTATAATACATTTATTCCGACAAATTTTAAAGTATAAGACATATATACCCACATGGACACTATAAGACATACCCACATGAACACCACAAGACATATTTACCCACATGCACACTATCAGACATATATACCCGCATGGACTCCATATATAAGTCATATCGAGGTGCCTCTACGTAAATTAGGTGGGGGTGCTGGGACACACCCCTGGTCCTAAAAAAATGCAGCTTCGGTGCGGAAGGACCTAATAAACTTCGATATACACAAGGAGTAACGGAGGCCGTGTATTAGTGAGAGAGCGCATAATACGGATGATTCTGGGTTTGTTTTCAAATCGTAGTTGCGCGAATTTAAGACCGTGCGAATATATCCGCGATCGCAAGTGCGCAAAATGTGTACCCCGCGAATTCAAGTGATTCGACAGTAGACAATTCCATGAGATACATATATACTAGAAAGCTATATTTCAAAGCCATATGCTCCATTATTTCAAATTAAATGTTCATGAATAACACTGGTTTAAAACACGATCAAATTCCCCTGCCTTATCATATGTACTGTCTTTCGCAAGTTCTGTTCTAGATAAGAGCAGTTTGAAACACGATCAAATTCCCCTGCCTTATCATATGTACTGTCTTTCGCAAGTTTTGTTCTATATAAGAGCAGTTATTAGTTCGTATGCGGTGTATACGGTGACTTAGCGAATACGTGCACTACCATGGGTAATCAGACCGGTATGTGACAGGGCTATTAATATAATATATAGAAACAATATTTAGAATATATTATATTCTAAATATTGTTTCTACATTTTTTATTTCAAAACTAACAATTATTATATTGCTTCTAATGCTGATAGTTAGATTGTATATGCAGATCAACGTGTAATTTATGGGCGTGTCTAGATTTCGGTTGTGTCTAGATTTCAGACAGTTTTGCCATTATGCAGTTTTACCAGTATTGCTGCTGATAGTGCTGATGATAACGATACTCATAACAATTTTATAATTTCAGTTTTATACAGAATATTTGCAATGCATATAAACGTTGTCGTTGCGGTTAATTCATGATGAATGTGATAATTAATTAATTAATAATAACATCTATTTTATTTCGGTTCAGTGAAGCGTACGTCAGCATTTTATTGTAATACCTTGCGTATGATGATATCAAAATCTAATAAATATCTGTTTACTTGCATGTGCAGTCCTACTTATAACACTTCATGTCGTGGCGTCACTTCTTGCAGTTGGTAAGAGCAGTTCGTTGTTTATTCTCATTACATATGCTTTGTGACTGATTGTTAATGGACATCACATAAATGGCGCACATTAATTAACTGTTAAATGCAAGTGATGTATGCTCCAGTTAGCTATGTTGCTGAATTAATGAAATCGTTAGTTTACGTGGGTATTAAAAATGCAAAAACGCTATAAATTACCACTGCGGACGACATGTGCACATGTATCCCTTACAGATGCCCTACACTGCCTGCTGTGTCAGAACATGGCAGACCCTCGAGAGTGTCTGACCACCACCAACTGTGGGGCGAACCAGGTACCCGTCTATAGGTGTATAAACTATCAACCATGTTCATGCATCTCTATCCTTTACAGTTATTCATATATAATGTATATTTATTATTTGCTATTCATCCTTAGTGTAAAGTGCGTTCTTATCTATATTCAGTGTTTAAAAAAATTATTCTAAACGTCAACAAAATCTACCGACATATTAGAGACATGCATACTGTGTTTTAACTACTTGTACATGTGTTTTATACGGTAAGCAATAATATAAATGAGACAAATTTAACAAGACATTCTCTGTCTCGTTGAAGACATTCAAGAGCAAACATAGTTTTATAATGTTAAGTAGTGGAAAATGCCGTTACATTTTTTGGTAGAGTAGTTATAATGGTCTGTAACAAAACGTATGCTGTACTTAGTATATAACGAAATGCGATAAGCTTTGTAGGAACTTATTTTTCACAAATAATATTTTCTGTGAAAAATAGGATCTCATTCTTCACAGGTGTGCAAATTGAGATCTTATTCTTCACACATCACTTTTGTATTCTTCACATTTTGTGTGAAGCTTGTGATTGCATCAAATTTTTGATATGCAAAAAAATCATACTCTTCTGTGATCTTCGCTAATACGTCTTATTAGGCCAATCGCATTGTTGGCACTTAAAAAGGTGACAAATGAGATCATATTCTTCACCGGTGTGTGAAAAATACGATTTGTGAAAAATATGATCATACAAAGCTTTATGTATAAGTGGAACAGAATTATTAGTGTTTGTTTAAAATATTTGATAAGGCAATCAATCCATTAAATAGTTTCTACAGCTAACCACGTGCTCTTGCAAAAGTATGAAGATCCGTCGATAGCAACAACAACCTAGTTCGCTACTATTACTGGAGTCGATCGGACCCAAGATGTATTTAGCTCATAACTCGTAACGACATTGTTAATTCACGACATTGTTAATTTTCAGTCGTGTTTCACGCAAACAACATACACTTCATTGGGTGCGAAGTTTTTCATGGGATGTCTAGAAAATGAGGTAAGAGCTTATTTAGAGCGATAACATTCTACATTGTGCGAAAACACTGCAGACAATTGATATTGTTTCTGTTTATTAAACTTTTTTGTTTTAAAATAGCCGCAACTTTCCAAAGCGATTGCTGTCATAAAGCTATACAGAGTATTAATAAAACTATACGAGTATGTACCCGATTTATCATTTCATAATAAATAATCAATTAACTTCTGTTTAAAATATTGTAGAATCTTTATTCCCTACGTACTTTATGATGTCATCGTTTGAAACTACCACTGTGTTTTAAATTTGCATTTTGCCTGAATAGTCCAAAGTTTAAACAAGAGGGCCAAGATGGCCCTAGGTCGCTCACATGAGTCTAAAGCATCATACTGGCTTTTTACAATTCAATAGCGGGTACATAGATGTTTAAAGTTAAATGTTGACACAAATGAAAACGATGGACACCTGACACCCATAGCCATATATGGTCAAACTGCCCCGCCCGCTGGCAACCTTGTTTTGAAACAGATCACAATGATTTTAATCCCATCGTTACTCCTGCGTTGACGAAATAACATCCAGTGGGATAAACTTAGCTGTATTTCCACCTTGTTGAATACAGCAAACACAAGCATTATACTGATGTCATTTTGTTTATTTTTGTTACGTCATTTGATGTTTATCGTGTTATTCAGTGATTTTCTTTTGTTTTGTTTTACATAAAAACAGAAAATGATGAGATAAATTGAATACAAGATAACTGTTCAGAACAGACAACTTTATTTGCTCAGCACAAAAACCTAAACCACTCGCTTGTGATTTAGGTTTTCTAAGCCTCACTAAATAAACTTATCGTAGTGGCATTTAAGGAACATTACTTAGAAAATATTTCAAATTCCAGCAAGCGGTTTCTGACAAGAAGATTGTCAAAGTTGCCTATATGAGTATATGGCCATATACGGTCAAACATCCCCAACCCCTAGGAGCCATGTTTTTTAACAAATCAAACTTATTAGAAGGAAGTTGGTACAGGGTCACACAAAGAGCCTTTCTGTGTAATTATTTTGAAATCCGGTTAATTAGAAGGAATTTGGTAGAGGGTCTCCTACGGATTTTTAAATCCAACCATTGGTTTCAGACAAAAACATTTTAAAAAGTTTTCAATATAGCCATAGAAGGAAAACTGCCCCGACCCTGACGGCCATGTTTTTTAACGAAACAGCATGAGGGAACACCCAGGGAACATTTCTGAGAAATTATTTTGAAATCAAGCCAGCAGTTTCAAACAAGAAGATTTCAATATAGCCATAATGATGGGAAGTTTTAAATAAAGCCGCAGAAGGAAAATTCACTGTTAATGTCAGTGACATAAAATGTTTAATATTCAATTTCTAGGCACATTACTAACTTGTGAAAAATTGGAAATATCTCTCTGCAGCAGAACCTTTCCAACACAGAACCCATTATGAATGAATCATGTGCATGTAATAAGGAAGAATGGTGCAGCAACCATTGTTATTTTCAATGCAGTTTACTAAATTGTATAGGAAACTGATAAACAGTCAGTCTTATTTCATTGTGTGTGTGCCTTGTACATTTTTATCTGGTTGCTCTAGGGGTCTGTCCCATATGGCCATCACCCCCAAAAGACTTGCTATTGGGTCAAAATTGGATCAGTTGGAGGTTATGCAATACATGAAATAGGATAGGAGGTCAAATAAGATTCAAGTGAACAGTTGCTGTGGTTAGTGCATTTCTCTCTGATAAGATTTTATGTAGAAGAATATCATAATTACCTTAAGAATTGGGAATATTCAATTTGAGTATTCATATATTATTCGAATATGGGTTGTTGTTTTTATGTTCCCGCCTTCATCATCATCATAATTATCAACAACACCAAAATCACAATATCATAAGCAACATTAGCAACAGCTTTTTCAATTTTTAACCCAGGTCTTATAGGCAACATTTATAAACAGCTGACTTTATTAAGGTTGATGTCAAATATGATTTAGCTGATTTTAGACGGATACATTGGCAATTTGTTAAAAGTAACAGTAAGTTCATACTACTTTACAGCATCAAACTGAATTATAAATGTCGTTTTAATGCATTTGTTAGCCATTCATTTATATAAAGAATTTATATTGGTTTAATGAAATTTCATGGAATAATCTTCACCAAATTTACCCATCTATACAACAGTATTTTCAGTAACTATAGAACGATTCCAATATCATGCAATGCAATACAAGAATATTTTCAAAGTTTTCAATATAGCCATAGAAAGAAAACTGCACCTCCCCCTGGCGGAAGGAATTTGGTAGAGGGTCACCCAAAGAGCATTTCTGTGAAAACCAGTTTCAAATCCAGCCAGTGGTTTCTGACAAGAAGATTTTTTTAAGTTTTCCAGTTTAAGCTTTTCGTTGCCATGGCAACCAGAGTTTTCAATATATTCTAATAAATTGAAGGAATTTGGTAAAGGACCATCCCAGAAACATTCCTGACCAGTTTGGTTAAAATCCGCCCAGTGGTTTCGGAGAAGAAGTTGTTTGAAGTAAAATGTTGATGACGTACGACGGTCGCCCGACACAGACTGACCACAATAGCTCACCCTTGAGCACTTTGTGCTCAGGTGAGCTAAAAAAATTAAAATTGGCTCTGCAGTTGTGCCAGAAGCCGGGCGGGGCGGTGTTTGGTAGGAGGGCCGGGGATAGTCCGTGCCTGGAGTGCTGTACATCAGACCACTGCAACACCGACCTCTGTCAGCCAGGTACATATCTGTCTCAACATTACGACCCGTATTCTAACATGATATTGTCTAATTTTCTATAGACAAAGAACAACACTATCGCTGTTAAACTACCCACAATCAACGCAAACATTGGCCAATTAACAACGATAAATCGAAAATTATTTCTTAATTCACCAAGGTAAAAATGAAGGATATTATTGAAACTGTTTTATTCTTAGAACGCTGTTAATTTCAATCTTCCTAAGTTTTTAGCAACGCAAAATTTAGCAGTCTTGATTTATTAATGACATAAGCGACTTTGGTACCCGGCTTTTTTTAGCTCACCTGAGCACAAAGTGCTCATGGTGATCTTTTGTGATCGCCTGTTGTCCGTCGTGCGTGCGTTTGTGCGTGCGCGCGTGCGTCGTCAACTTTTCATTCAAACAACATCTCCTAAACCGCTTGGCAGATTTTTACCAAACTTCACAGGAATGATCCTTGGGTGGACCTCTTTCAAAGTTGTTCAAATCTTTCCGGTCCGCTAAATATGTGGGTCACCAGAGCAAGAAATAGATTTAAAAAGTGAAAACTTTAAAAATCTTCTCCTATAAAACCGCACGGCTCAGAGCTTTCATATTTGATATGTGACATCCTCTAGTGGTCCTCTACTACAATTGTTCAAATGATGCCCCTGGGGTCAAAACTGGCCACGCCCCAAGGGTCACATGGTTTATACTTGTATAGCAAAATGACTTTAAAAAATCTTCTCCTCTGAAACCGCCAGGCCTAGAGGTTTCATATTTGGTATGTAACATTGTATAGTGGTCCTCTACAAAGATTGTTCAAATGATGCCCCTGGGGTCAAAACTGGGCACACCCCAGGGGTCACATGGTTTAAAGAGACTTAGATAGCAAAATGACTTTAAAAATCTTCTCTGAAACCGCAAGGCCCAGAGATTTCATATTTGGTAGGTAACATTGTATAGTGGTCCTCTACAAAGATTGTTCAAATGCTGCCCCTGGGGTCAAAACTGGCCACACCCAGTCACATGGTTTATACAAAGTAAATAGCCAAATGACTCTAAACATCTTCTCCTCTGAAACTGCAAGGCCTAGAGGTTTCGTATTCGGTTGGTAACATTGTAAAATGGTCCTCTACAAAGATTGTGTTAAAGATGTCCCTGGGTTCAAAATTGGCCACGCCCCGGGGGTCACATGGTTTATATACATTTAAATAGCAAAATGACTTTAAAAATCTTCTCCTCGGAAACCACAAGGCCCAGAGGTTTTATATTTGGTATGTAACATTGTATAGTGGTCCTCTACAAAGAGTGTTCAAATGATGCCCCTGGGGTCAAAACTGGCCACACCCCGGGGGTCATATGGTTTATACAAATTTAAATCGCCAAATGACTTCAAAAATCTTCTCTAACACTGCAAGGCCTAGAGGTTTCATATTCGGTTGGTAACATTGTATAATGGTCCTCTACAAAGATTGTTTAAATGATGTCCCTGGGTTCAAAATTGGCCACTCCCTGGGGGTCACATGGTTTATATACATTGAAATAGCCAAATGACTTTAAAAATCTTCTCCTCTGAAACCACAAGGCCCAGAGGTTTGATATTTGGTATGTAACATAGTATAGTGGTCCTCTACAAAGATTGTTAAGATTATGCCCCTGGGGTCAAAACTGGCTACATTGTTTATACTGCAGCACTATAATTTCAATCAGCCTGTAAAACTCAAAAATTAATACAGCAGACCATATTCCAGCCAGGTGTTTACAGTGTGCTATTTTTAGATCTTATGAAACCAGCTAGACCAGTTACACAGTGTTGTGAGAGTGCTTTAGAGAATTGTTGGAGATGACCATTGAAATGCATTGAAAATATTATTCACCAGCATGGTCAATCATGTTGTTGTGTAAGTAAATTAACTGGATGTAATGTTTAGGCAATGTGTACGAAATGTAGTCAATCAGTCTTAGTATATAAGACCGTCTTATATCATACATTTTCACTTTAGATCTACTACATTGAATTTGTTTACAGGCGAAGTGTTACTATGCAAACATTGGGCTACTTTTTATATGGGCAATGTTTGCTGACGGGCTGTACCGGGGAACGACCATTTCTGTGCTGGAAAGTTTTCCTTCTTTGTCTATATTGTTCCGACAGGAGATTGATCGCTACTTTCACGTCCAAAAACTAGATAGTTATTGTGAACGGTTGCAATAAAAGTTACATACCTGGACAGATAATCCATTCCTAATTAATGTTCCATATATATTTATATGAAGACACTTTCATTTTACATGCCTGAGCTATTTAAACCTACACACTATTGCATTTTTAAATAATCTCGCTGTCCTCCACTGTGTAAAATTAAATCGATATTCTGCAACGCTGTAGAAGTGTTACGTCATTCTATTGGTCAGTATCAGGATATCCTCACTCTGATTGGTTTGAGCGCTAACGATGCTGCAATTTGGGGAATTTCTACATACATGTGATAGATTTATACACACGTTTAAATCGGATTTAAATGCTTGTATTAGGTAAATTTCGGCTCATGTTAATCAATTTAGGTGTTGTTAAAGTATAAAACGTTGATAGATAACTCTATTGTTGCAAATAATGGAAATTTAAGAACATTTAAACTTTTAGGTTTCCACCACATAAATGGTCATTCGGCGATGAGACGTTCCAGCGAATTTAGCACTTTATAAACAGTAACACTAAATTCGCAGCACGTCTCCTGAATAAGACTAGCGAAGTGTATATTTCTAATTTAATGATGAAATGTCAAATATGAAATGATAGCAATAGATCTATATCTAGTCTAACTTAGGTGGAACTGCACAATTTTTTGTAAGGCAAAATGATGCAGCAATCGAGTCTGTGACTCTGACACTGCAGTCTGTTTCACCACCATGTACAGAAACACGTAGCATAGAGTTTAGTCATCTACTTTAAATCTTTCATTTGTACAGTTTAATTAATTGTGTGCAGCACACAAAAAACTACACACCGATCATGTCTCTCCAACAAAGTTCTTAATGCTTTGTTGGCAGCAGCCACCCAAGGACCTCTTCTCAGGAGAACAACTGTTTAGTACCAGATATTGGACATGAACACTATGCCTCATCAACATGTGGGTGGACATGTTGCACCAGCAGAAACCATGAAGGACAGTGTTTCGGGCTTGCACTAAAATGAAATGTTTGTGTTGGATATAAGCGTTGGATAGTGGAAGACCTGAACATTTCAGACATGAAATGAAGTAGAAAATAAAGCTTTGTTTTAAGCCATTTCTGATAATTTTGTGATAATATGCCAATAACTTCATTGAAAGAGGTATACATTTAGGTAAACCGTGTCATTATCTATTTCCAGGTTACATTACTGTTGCCACTTATGTTGTTGTTTCCTTGATAATTTTATAGTGTGTGAATTTTATGATTATGTTATGTCATTGGGAAACAAAAGAGAGGAAAAAAACTAAATCAAAAGGCTGTTTATTGTTGTGCTTCTCTTAGCTCTAAAGTACTGTAGATTTTGATTTAGGACACATAAACAGTTTAGAAAGTCTAACGTAGAAGGGGGTAACCCCCCCCCCCCCCCTTCCACACTCACCCCAAACCGTGGTTATTTGCCCCTGTGCCTTAGCAAAATCCTGGGAAAAGGCCTGTGTATGTAATATTGAATAGTGGTCCTCTACGAAGATTGTTCAAATTATGCCTCTGGGGTCAAAACTGGCCACATCCCGAGGGTCACATAGTTTATATTGACTTGAATAGTAAAATGACTTAAAAAATTTTCTCCTCTGATACCCCAAGGCCCAGAGGTTTCATACATTGTATGGTGGTCCTCTACACAGATTGTTCAATTGATGCCCCTGGGGTCAAAACTGTCCACACACCGGGGCTCACTTGGTTAATATAAACGTAAATAGCAAAATGACTTTAAAAAACGTCTCCTCTGAAACCACAAAGCCCATAGGTTTCATATTTGGTTGGAAACATTGTATAGTGTTCCTCTATAAAGATTGTTCAAATGATGCCCCTGGGGTAAAAACTGGGCACACCCCAGGGGTCACATGGTTTATATAGACTTAAATAGCAAAATGGCTTTAAAAATCTTCTCCTCTGAAACTGCAAGGCCCAGAGGTTTCATATTTGATATGTGACATTTTATAGTGGTCCTCTGCAAAGATTGTTCAAATGATGTCCCAGGGGTCAAAACTGGGCCTGCCCTGGGGTCACGTTGTTTATATAGACTTAAATAGCAAAACGACTTTAAAATCACCTGAAACCGCAGAGTTTTCGTATTTGATATGTAACATTGTATAGTGGTCCTCTACAAAGATTGTTCAAATTATGCCCCTGGGGTAAAAAGTGGCCATGACATAGGGCGTCACATGATTTATATAGACTTATATGGCAAGTGGGCCTTAAAAATCTTCCTTGTTGAAACCGTAAGGCCCAGAGATTTTATGTTTTGCATGAAACATTGTGGAGTGGTCCTCTACAAAGAGTGTTCAAATGATGTCCCTGGGGTAAAAATTGGCCACCCCCTGGGGGTCACATGGTTTATATACATTTAAATAGCAAAATGACTTGAAAAATCTCCTCTTAAACCGCAAGGCCCAGTGGAATCATATTGGGTATGTAACATTGAAAAGTGGTCCACTACAAATATTGTTCAAATTATGCCCCTGGGGTACAAGGTGGCCATGCCCTGTGGGTCACATGGTTTATATAGACGAAAAAAACATCTGACACTCCAAAGGCCCAGATCTTTATACTCCGGTAAGGCGTTTAGTGCCATTTTTCCCTCTTGTTATTAGCCATTATGATGCCTTAAACTCAGGTGAGCGACCTAGGGCCATCATGGCCCTCTTGTTTGTGAACGCACGCGTATTTTGTAACCATTTTTTTCGAAGAAAAATTTCGGTTCTTAGAATGGAGTATGTCGTTGGGCGGGTGGGCGAGTAGTCGGGCGGGCGGCCGGGCGGGGTGGCGGCGTTAACTATCCGTTTCCGCTCTCTAACTCGATAACGCATTGAGCTATTGTAATAAAATTTCATACATAGATACCTTATATCAAGACCTCGCATGGGATTGCATATGGGGTGGGTGGGGTCAAGGTCAAAGTCACTGTTACTAAAAATATATAAACGGTTTCCGCTCAGTAACTTGAGAACGCATTGAGATATTTTAATGAAACTTCATACCTAGATACCTTATATCAAGACATCGCTTGGGATAGCATATGAGATGGGTGGGGTCAAGGTCAAGGTCACCATTACTAAAAATAGAAAAACGGTTTTCACTCAGTAACTTGAGAACGCATAGAGATATTTTAATGAAACTTCACACATAGATACCTTATATTGAGACCTCGCTTGTGATTGCATATGGGGTGGGTGGGGTCAAGGTCAATGTAAGTGTTACTAAAAATAGAAAAACGGTTTCCGCTCAATAACTTGAGAACGCATCGAGATATGTTAATGAAACTTCATACATAGATACCTTATATCGAGACCTCCGTTGGAATTGCATATAGGGTGGGTGGGGTCAAGGTCACCATTACTAAAAATAGAAAAACGGTTTCTGCTCAATAACTTGAGAACGCATTGAGATATTTCAATTAAACTTTTTACCTAGATACCTTATATCGAGACCTCGCTTGGATTGCATATGGGGTGGGTGGGGTCAAGGTCAATGTCACTGTTACTAAAAATAGAAAAACGGTTTCCGCTCAATAACTTGAGAACGCATCGAGATATTTTAATGAAACTTCATAGATAGATACCTTATATCGAGACCTCCCTTGGAATTGCATATAGGGTGGGTGGGGTCAAGGTCACCATTACTAAAAATAGAAAAACGGTTTCCACTCAATAACTTGAGAATGCATCGAGATATTTTAATGAAATTTCGTACATAGATACCTTATATTTAGACCTCGCTTGGGATTGCATATGGGGTGGGTGGGGTCAAGGTCATCGTTACTTAAAATAGAAAAACGGTTTCGGCTCAATCACTTCAGAACACATTGAGATATTTTATTGAAACTTCATACATAGATACCTTATATCGAGCCCTCGCTTGGGGTTGCATATGGGGTGGATGGTGTCAGGGTCAAGGTCACCGTTATTAAAAATAGCAAAATCGTTTCCACTTAATAAATTAAGAACACTTTGAGATATTTTAATGAAAGTTTATATTTAGGTACCTCATATGGAAACCTCGCTTGGATTTGCATATGGGGTGGGTGGGGTCAAGGTCACCTAAATTAAAAATAGACAAACAGTTTCCGCTCCATACCTAGAGAACAAATTGAGTTATTTTAATGAAACTTTATATTTAGATACCTTATATGTAAACCTCCCTTGCGATTGCATATGGGGTGGGTGGGGTCAAGGTCAAAGTCACCATTACTAAAAAACCGGTTTCCACTCAATAACTTGAGAACGAATTTATATATTTTAATGAAACTTCATCTGTAGATAACGTATATTGAGACCTCGCTTTGGTTTGCAAGGTCAAGGTAACCATTGTGTATGACCTTCACCTTGCATCCAGAGCTTTCTTTATTGTGCTGATTTTTATGCATTTCGTTCGAAAATTTTGGTTTTCGTGGAATTTCCACGTTTCTTGTCTTGAGTCTAACTTTATTATTAAGTATAAGAATGGGTTTGGGAACAAGGCCCTAGGGCTTCGACAAGAACTCATATATCAGGCCGGGTTACAATATAAACTACTACACAGGAAGTAGACCATTACCCAGGGGGCCGTTCTACAGTGTTATATACTAGACACAATTTAGTAGTTGTTTTTATCTCATGCATTTTCACCATGGAAATAACGGTAATTTTATTTAAATTATTTATATCGAACTTTTTTTCATTCGTTGCAAATAATTTTTATTCTAAATGTGTTTTTTTTATTTCATAAAATAACTTAGTTTACAATTTAAAGGCTGTAATAGCTTAACCGCTATTGTTTCGAGGAACTCAGTTCTGGTACATGGTATAAGCGACTATACGCGACTGGGAACGCAATCTCCTTACAGTGATCTCCCCTAGCGGGAATAAATTACTGACAACACACATTTCACCTAAAACAATTAATTGGAGAGTTTAGTTAGCTTAACATGCGATACAGATATAAGCAAGTATAAGAAATAAGTCAAGGTAAAATGTGTTTATGTTGGTCTTAACAAACAAGTTCAATCATAATCTACAAACTTAACACATTTACGTTATATTAAATAAATAAGAACACAAACTGACTAAAAATGTCAAAATTTCCATTAGCAACTTGTGGTGGCATTGGTCAATGCAGGGAGCCCAAATGGAATTAAGGGGAAGGCGTCGATTTTCGAAGGACGTAATATGCTTTACGCAGTGTTGTTTTGAATTGCATGTTCTACCCCTTTGATTGGTTACTATAGCAACCAGCTGGTGGGGACAGTGGATGGCCTGGGGAGGCTGTTCCGCTTCCTGTGACGTCGGCCTGGCTACCAGGAGACGCACGTGCGTACATCACACTTCCGGTGGCGCGGGTTGCCATGGGGACGACCATGAGCACCGCATCTGTATGGAGCAGCGGTGTGCGAGTAAGTAGGCGAACTGGCTCTGCAATGGCATTCATGTATAAAAACAAATGCATTTATGTCTGTCAAGTTATCCGTGTGTACACTTTGTTAGTAAACTATTACAACAGCAGGGCACTAGGAAAAGCGTTCCACACATATGTAAATGTTGGTGGTGATACTTAGTACTATAATACGACACGTACTTAAATGTACTTGTTTCGTTTAAAATTATCAATGACGTATGAGCTTCTTATAGATGGTATGCAACAGCTATCTGTTATATTGTGTGTGTTTGTACAAACGTACTGAGTCCTAGTGTGATCACACATCTGATTAGACGTTTATTTTACAACTCATAAACATGTGGCTAGCGGCGGGAAGTAGTCGGCCACACATGCGCATAGAGATAATCATGCAGACACGTGTTCATAGATATATTACATCCTCCTTTCTTTAAGAAGACAAGATATTACGTTGCATAATTAACAATCAATACAAAGTTATAATTGTATTTCCAGTAGCATGATTAATTATTTATAAAATATACATGTAATATTAAGATCATTTAAAATGTATACATTTCCAAATTAACATACGAATCTTCATAGTATTGATAGTTACTAAATAAAATAATTAATTGAACTGTCTTCGTTATCAGCTGTGTCAGTTAGCTACAAAATAAATGTTTATTTACAGTTACTTACACATCCACTAATCACCACTGTACAGTTTGTTTGGCTTAAAGGCCGACCGGCTCCCCTGGGAAACTTTTCTGTGATAGGCAGCTAAGCCCATTCATCCCGCTATAATAATGAAAGGGCCATTTATCACTGACTCGGAGGTTTGCTTTCTGAGAACAGTTTTCAGCTAGGGTACAGGTAACTGCCCTACTAAACTCCGGGCACAACTTTCTTGTAAATACCAAAGCATGTTAGCATCTCTAGAAGTTAAAGCCTCATTAAAGGTGGAAATGGTCAAATTTAGAATTTAGTCATTTAAATGTCTGGTAAAATTATATTATTGTATGTTTAAGCTCCAGTTATATCCTGGGTCAGGAAACTATTTGGTGTTTGGATACTGTTTTAAATAAAAACACTGATCCTCCCAGTAAACTGTTTATAACCACTAGCTTTGTTTATGTGCTAATGATCGTGGGACGCGGATGTCAGTCTATTCATACAAACAAAGTGGTAATGTGCACAAGTTCCATGCTTTTCATGAATAACTGTACTTCTAACAGTAATATAAATTGTCATAAACTGGACAAGTCATTTTGAGGGCCTTCTATGAAGCAAGTTATGCAGTAATTGAAATTTTAAATACATAATTTGTTCAACAATCTAGAAACTGAAAATCACTTGGTCAATTTCTGACCACTAACAAGTAAATTTCCATACTAAAACATGTTACTGTGTTTATAATTTCCAATGTTTTCTCAATTTGTTGTACCAATTTATGTCCTTATAAAATTCACACTAGTAGGTTTATTACACGACCCTCGAAATTGAAATACTTCACTGACCACAATAACGGGATTTTTTTCATGCAAATATCATGCATGTGAACTACATTCCTTTTACAGGAAACTAGTGCACCAAATGTTTTTAAAATGTAAACAATACAGTAGAATAAAAATGTGTCAAATACCATTTATTTTAAGAAAATGTAAAATGTTTTTTTTTTGGTCATAATGATTTATTTTAAGTGTTTGTTAAATCGTAATTAAACTCTTAATGGTTGTTTTAACATGCAGCACCTTGTGTGTGCCTTTCATGAAAACTTGTTACATCATACATATACATGAAAAATGGTGACACAGTTTTATGCGAGTAAGAATCTCAGACATGCATTTGAATGTGTAACAAAAATAAATAAACTTATAAACACATTATTTAATGAAAGAAGGTAGTTACCCTAGTTAAATTGTAATTCAACAAAATTAAGGTACATATATATAAACACAATATGTATAGATCTACAAAGTGAAAAAAAGTACAGACGACAAATATTGTGTACCTTTAATCAAGGTTTATATTACGAGTTGTTACATGTAGTTGAGGTACAGTGTTAATACTATTATGTTCATTTCAAATTAAAGTAATAATAAGGGTAACACATGAGTAATTACAACTTCGACTGCATAATTTTTTTTTCAATTGCAAAATGTATATTGTATATAAGTTACATGTAATATGGATACTAATAACACTTTGTTGATTACTGTTACAACATGTCCACTTTAAATATGTTATTCGATATTGTACATTATTTGAAACACATTATAATTTAATAAGATAATTAAATGATCAATGGTATGAATGGTATAAATGCACTTTATATGTTGTATTTTTTGCCAAGACATTAACTTTTTGTTCTTAATTACTGGTAACGAAATAAATTATGCGCAAACTTCCTAAGAAAGATGCATAACATTATATTTGACTTGTTTTCATAATTCAAAATATAGGTCACATTTGAATGTGAGAAATCTGAATGGTTGTTTTTATATTGTATTTCTAAATACAGTTTTATATACAATGTTAAAATATAAATGTATACTGTAGTATCATTATTACATGATTTGACTCATATTGAAATGCTCCTAATTACATTGTAATGAAAATCTTATTTGAAAGTAATGTACAATGATTCTAAATGATTCTATAAATCAAGGATTGGCACCATGGCCAGCCTGGTTTGAAATACAAACTGACCACACTATTAGTATACCGGTACATTCTCTCCACAAGTCAATTTTCCTGTCAATCACTGGAAGGTTCTACGGGAGAACCACGGTCGGCCTTTAACAACTCTACCTAATCGTGTCTGATAAGGGCCATTAACTGGGGATGCTGACCTGTTAATCTCTTGACCTGAGCTATTGCTGGGTGCGTGTTACTGGGGGCTACAGGTGGGGAATTTTGTGCCAAAAAGTTCGGTTCGAAATCAGTGATTTCTGGGAAACTCTCATTAGTTTTGCGTAATAGCCTACCATTACTGCGATAAATTCCGCCGCTCTCCTAGTTTGCACTTCATACGACCTTTTACTGTGAACCTTAATGACTTTGGCTGGTAACCATATTTTGCCATGTTGCATTCGAACATATTCATTGATTTTGAGTTTTGGCTATGTTTTTGTAGACCTGTCGAAATATTCCTTTTGTTTTCGTTTCTCTACCTGTTTGAAAGTTTGAACATGTGTTAACTGCTCGGGGCAGTAGATGTTTTTGGGTAACAGGTAGAACAGATCTAGTGCGTCTGCCCATTAATAGTTGTGCCTTTTGCAGTAAGCGCTTTGCTGTTTTGACAGCATTTTCTGCTAGGCTGTTTGATTGCGGTGCAGTGGACTGGAAAATACTTGTGTAAAATTCCATTCCTTTGCAAAGTTTTTCATTTGGTCTGATGTGTATTGACCTGCATTGTCGGACCTTGGTCTGTTTGCAATACCATGTCTTGCAAAGTGACATTTGAGTTTCCTAACAACTGCTGAACTTTTCATGTCCGGTAGATAGTCAATTTCAAAATAATTACTGTATGAGTCGACAGTGATCATGTAGTATTTGTTGTCTAACGTGAATATGTCAGTCGAGACATACTGATATGGTCGCTGTGGTACGTCGTGTGAGATCAATGGTTCTTTTTGATTGGAATGTCTGTATTTCTAGCACATACTACATTCCTGCACGTAGTCCGTAATTTGTTTCGCCATGCCTGGCCAAAACAATGCTTCTTTTGCCCTAAGTACTTTTTTTTTCAATACCCATGTGGTTGCTGTGAACTGATGGCACAATTTCCTGTCTGACCTGTACTGGAATAACTATGGTTTGACATCGTAAGATAAGATCATCTGCGCTGGATAGCATCCCTGTGGTTCCAGAATTCTAAATTTGACTTGTTACATTTTGACCTTTTTTTGGCCATCCATCCAAGATTGTGCTTTTCAGCGTTTGCATCTGAGGATCATTCTTTGTTGCTTCGCGTAGCAACTGAATTCGTCGATCAGTGACGTTCAATGATTGCATAACAGTGTGTACGTGTAGGTTAAGACCTTCAAGGTCAAATGTACCTGTGGTTGGTTGTCTGGAAGGTAAGTCACTTATGGGAACTTGTTTCCAGCTCACGTGCTGTACGTCAAGGTCATAATTCTGCAATTGCAACATCATTCTTTGCAAACGGGGTGGGGCAACAGAAAGGGGCTTTTTCATGATTGCCGATCAGAGTGCACTGTTACACGTCTACCGTATATATACTGATGGAACGCTTGCAACCAAACAATATAGCGAGCATCTCGCGTTCTATGTTTGCATAACCCGATTCAGTCTGTGTCATTGTCTTCGAGGCGTATGCCACTGGGCGGCCATCTTTAAATATGGCTGCGCCAAAACCATGTTTTGATGCATCACATTCAAGTGTAACAGATTTCTTAGGGTCAGAGTACGCCAAGACGTGACTCTGTGTTATAACCTGCTTCATTTTATTGAATGCGTCAGTCTGTGCGTGGTCCCATATAAATGCAACATCTTTCGTAAGTAACGATCGCTAGCTTTGGTGCAAATTTCTGCAGGTAGTTTACCATGCCAAGTAGGGTTTCCAGTTCCGTTCTGTTCTGGGGAATACCTAGCTTTTTTTGATCGCTTTTATTTTTGAAGGATCGGGCTTCAGTCCATTTGAGTTGATTATATGACCAAAGAATGAGAATTCTCGGACAGCAATTTTACATTTGTCCGGGTTAAACCGTATGCCATTTGCACGTGCTCGCTCGAGACACCGTCACAAATTTGTCATGTTCCTGTCTGGTCGTTCCATAGACCATCTTGTCGTCTTCCATTGCAGTCATGCCTGACAGTCCATTGAACACTTGATCCATTTTGTGAACAGGTCTGATGACGCTGAAATTCCAAATGGAAGTCGCAACCATCTGTGTCGACCAAAAACTGTACTGAATGTCGTCAATTATGAAGACTCTTCGTCCAACTGGATACTCCACTATGCATGTGTAATGTCTAGAGTACTGATGTACTTAGCACCAGTCAGTTTCGACGTAACGTCGTCTAAGGTTGACATTGTATAGTGTGGTCGTCGGATAGCATCATTTAAGGCTTTGGGATCTTGGCAAATCTTAAATTACCTGTTTTGGGTTTCTCTACAACCACAATTGAGGTTACACAGTCTGTAGGTTTGGTGACCTTCGACATTATGCCATCGCGCTCCAAAGGCTGAAATTCACACTGTAACTTCTCTTTAAGTGCGTCTAGTACTCGTCTAGGCGGGTTAATTACAGGTACGGCATCGGGTGCAATTTGCACACACTTGGAATTGTTCCCACGCCTTGAAATAGGTCACTGTAGTCACCCAAGACTGACTCCTAATCTAATGTGGTATATCTGGGATTTTCCACTGAGTAGGTCAGTGTGATTAGACCTAGGTCGACAGAGGCTTGGAGGCTAAATAGAGGGGAAGCGTTAACGTCCACTATGTAGCACAGTGATTCGGTAATCTTATCTTTGTATCTCAATGTCAGTTTGTCCATCCCTTTCACCGGGAGCGTGTTGCCATTATATGACGTTAATCGGCCATCAGGGGGTTCCAGCGGGGTTTTGAGGTTTAAGGTGCGAAAATGTATCGACGGTAAGACTACGACAGCAATACCTGTGTCTATCTTAAATTGGATTGGGGTACGGGAGGGGCCGATAAGGATGAGATTGAAGCTTTCTTACCGTATCGATGTTGCATTCATGGTCATTACATGCATTTTTTTCACAATAGTCCTGATAAGTATTTTTTTCTGCAGACAATTCGTGCACTTTTTTCGACCAGCACACTTTTGCAAAATGGTTCATTTTGCACAAACGTGACATGTCACTCCTTTTGCAGGACACCTTGCAGTCTTGTCATGTGTTCTGCCACAATGGTCACGTAATGTTTGTTTCGTCCTCGCGTTTCCGTCAATGTGTTGTTCGGCCGTGGACGCCTGTCTGTTGGAGGTCGTTGAGCTGTGCTCCTTGGTCCCCAGGATCGAATGTGGTGAACGTCCTGTTCAGACATTGTCATCAGCTGCTGCTGCGAGTACTCGAAAGATTGTGAAATTTGAATTGCTTTGTCGAGTGTGAGCTCCGCGCCGACATTGACCAGTTTTTCTCGAATCTTTGCAGAATTCGCGCCAAATACTATTCGGTCACGTATCATGTCGTCTGTGTTGTGAACGTTGCAGTATCTTGCTGTCAACCGTAGTCTGGTGATAAATGCGTCAATCGAGTCGTTGTTCTGAATTTCGTGGTAGAATTTGTACCGTGCAAATATCGGGTTCAGCTGTGGCTGGACATGGGCTTTTGCTGGACATGGGCTTGAAATTTTGTGTAAGAGGTCTCTAGTTGCTTTGATTGTTCCTCTGCAATGTCATTCCACGTTGCGTGAATGTCTCTTCCTTTAACGCCCGTCCATAACAACGAATATGACACTCTTGCCTCTTCGCTGTTTCGTTTCAGTGGACCGGAGAACATTAAATTTACACGGCGCTTGAATGCATTCCACTGTTCAGGGAGATTTGAATCCGACCAGTCCATACATGGCGATGTAATTCTAGATAATTCCATTTTTCGTAGGTTAATTTACACAAAATTAATAATCCGTTTATTACTCTGACACCATGTTATATTGTGTGTGTTTGTACAAATGTACTTAGTCCTAGTTTGATCACAAATGTGATTAATAATCAATCAAGTCAGGAACACAAGCATGTTGTTTCTAAGATGTTTATTTTACTACTCATAAACATGTGGCTAGCGGCGGGTAGTGGTCAGCCACGCATGCGCATAGAGATAAGCATGCATACACGTGTTATTAGGTATATTACACTATCTGTTTTTCATGATTGTTTCTTGGTAAGGATCGCATTGAATACTGTATAGCCCAAAAATATGAAATTCCATTACACCTTGTTAAATAATAATTGCACATTCTGTGTCTAATGTAAGATGGCGGCTGGTCGGAGTGGGGCTCCTGGGGCGCATGCGCAGTCACGTGTGGCACGGGTATGACGTCACGCACGAGACGCTGTGACAACCCACCGCCCTCTACGTTCGGATTGCCTTGCATGGGGTCGGATCGGGACACGAAACTGTGCGGGACGGATTCATGTACGGTGCAACCTTTGTTGCTCTTTTTGTTTGTTTTATCTTACACTTCAAATTGTTTCTTATCTACAAAGAAAATCTGAGCAATCGGTGTCGACTAATTAGATTATTACGTTATGCTGCATCGTTTGTTGCCAATTTCGAAAGAATATTCAAAACACAATTAAACAACATGTATCCATGGGTGATGAGTTAAATTGTAAAAATTTTACATTGTAAAACTAAATGAACCACATGGGATGTTAATGTGTAAGCGAATGTACAATTTAAATAAATGTGCTACATAATGACCAAATGTGTAAATAATGTGTACGATAAATACGGTCAACACATTAATGCTAAGTACATGTATATTCAATGTTGTTCAGGCGGAAGTTCTGGTGGCGGTGGCGGCGGCGGTCAGTACGTGTTCTTCTCGGTGCACAATCCCAGGGTCGTCGATCACGTGCTCACATTCCAGGAAGTGGTCGCCAACGTCCAGGACGTCTATAACAGGTCCAGTGGCTACTTCCGGGCGCCGGTGGGTGGTCTTTATTTCTTCACCGCGCAGATTTGTGTTTCTAACAACAACGTGTTCGAGGAAACAAACATTAAGAAAGCTGACCCCACGATGAGGCATGAAGTGATTCTTGCAGCCATGCGGAAGGGTACTGACGGTAACTACGACTGCTCAACCGAGTCGACCGTCACCGAGCTGAATGCCGGCGACTATGTTTGGGTGTACTCATTCAACACGGACAATTCCAGGATCACGGAGAATGGCCCCATGTACTGGTCCGCCTTCTCGGGAGCATTGATGAGTCGGGCTTGAGGCGAATGTGTTTACTTTGGCATTGAAGGCGTAAATCATAATTCTTTTATAATTATCTTCCTAATTTACGCACATTTATATCTCCTAGTTCACGCAGATCGATTTCATCGAGTGCCTGGATGTGCGGGTAGTATAAATGAGTGCCTGGATGTGCGGGTAGTATAAATGAGTGGGTAGAAAGGTAACTAAACTATTGGCTGTCCGGTCAGCGCAGTGGTTGGCACACTCGCTTCTCACCTTGGCTGTCCGGGTTCGATTGCTACCCTGCGCATGTGAGTTTAGTTGGTTGTCACCATACCGGACAGATGGGGTTTCCTCAGGGTAATCCGGTTTTCCCCACATCACAAGACCACACCAAAATTGAGGATATTTCAGTAAAAAATAAATAGCTGGAGATTGCAGCTATGATTCAAAATTCGTCCCAACTTTCGATAAGTCTAAAAGTAAATTAGGCAGGGGTGCTGGGACACACCCCGGGTCTTCACATACTAGTAATGCAGCTTCGGCGCGGAAGGACGTCATAAACTTGGAGGTTGTGGGACTGGCAATCCTCTTCTTGCAACGTGTGCCATGTTAGCAGGAGACATTCTCTTCAAAAGCTCGGGTAGCCAGTTAACCATAATATAAACATAAAAAACCTCCGTAACAATGTTCAATATCTGAACTATATAATTACAAGAGCTTTTCGTAAAACTGGTATGCATCCTCCAGGTTAAAAGCAATCTTTTAAATATCAATTTCAGTGAAGATCGATTGAAAACTGTTGGACATAGAAAGCGGAAACTGCTAAAATGGCTAACTATACGCCGACAAACGAAGTATATAGGAGTGAGCTTGTCGGTCTGACGGTATGTCGGTCTGTTGGTTTTTGGGGTTTCTGGATGATCACTCGAGAAAGACTTGACATATTCAAATAATTTTTTGTACACATGTGTAACATCATAAAATACAGGTCAAGTTCGACTAAAGTTTTCACTAAATGTTAACAGAGATATGGTCCCTATTGAACTTTATTTTCCAAATACATTGTTTCTGGAACATAACTCATGAATGGTTTGACAGATTTAAATAATTTTTACTACCAGGTTTAACATAATTCGACTTTGGTTACAAATTAGTAAATGTTAAAATAGTTATGGTCCCTTTTTGACTTAAATTCACCTTAAACACGGTTTTCGGACAACAACTCATGAAAGGTTTCACATATTTATTAACCACATTTTTCGAAGAAAAATTTCGGTTATTAGATTGGCGTATGTCGTTGGGTATCGGGCGGGCGGGCGTAGCACTTTTCGTTTCCGCTCGCTAACTTGAGTAAGGATTAAGCTATTGTAATGAAACTTCATACATAGATACCTTATAGCGAGACCTCGCTTGAGATTGCATATGGGGTGGGAGGGGTCAAGGTCAAGGTCGCTGTTACTGATATAGAAAACGGTTTACGCTCAATATCTTGAGAATGCATTAAGATATTTTAATGAAACTTTATACATACATACCTTTTATTAAGACTTAGCTGGGGATTGCATATAGGGTAGGTGTCGTCAAGGTCAAGGTCACTGTTCCTAAAAATAGAAAAAGGTTTCCTCTCAATAACGTGAGAACGCATTGAGATATTTTAATGAAACATAATACATAAATACGTTATATCGAGACCTCGCTTGGGATTGCATATGCAGTGAGTGGGGTCAAGGACAAGGTAACTGTTACTAAAAATAGAAAAGTGGTTTCCACTCAATATCTTGAGAATGCATTGAGATTTTTTAATGAAACTTCATACAAAGATACCTTATATCAATGCCTCGCGTGTGATTGCGTATGGGGTGGGTGGGGTGAAGATTAAGGCCACCGTAACTAAAAATAGAAAAACGGTTCCGCTCAATAACACATTGAGATATTTTGGTGAAACTTCATACATTTATACCTTATATCGAGACCTCGCTTGGGATTGCGTATGGGGTTGGTGGAGACGGTCAACATAACTTTGCTGACTTTAATGCATTTCGTTCTAAAAAATTGGTTTTCGTGGAATTTTCACGTTCCTTGTTTGTTTTTTAAGGCTCTAAGGTGTAACGTCATAAATACAGGTCAGTTCGAATTTGGTTACAAACCACTAAATGTTTACAGAGTTATGATCAATATTGAACTTGAATTTTTCCAAATACGAACACTGTTTCCGGATGCTAACTCATGAAAGGTTTAACAGATTTAAATAATTTTTACTACGCAGGTTTAACATCATAAAGTCCAGGTCGAGTTCGACTTTGGTTACAAATCACCAAATGTTGACAGAGTTATGGCCTCTTTTCGACTTAAAATCCCTAAAAACACGGTTTCCGGACAATATCTAATGAAAGGCTTTACATATATATGTCGTCAAATTCACATAATATGCCCCTGTACTTGTTTTACTCTATGAAAGTGATTGACGTGTTTTCGAAAATAAGTATTCCAAATTGTTTGTTCGTTTCGCGTTACAAGCACTTTATAATTTTATCAATTTTATCGGCTGATTACTTATTTCGCCGTTTTTCCATATGTCCATGTCCCCAACCGCAAATCCCATTCCCCCAAATATCGAACAGTGGAACCGTTTCCATATGTCCGCAGTCCGTATCCGCATAAGCCGTCAGCAAAAATCGCGATTTTGTGCGGATATGGGTGCCATTGTATCTCACTCAGCAAATTAAATGAAAATACCGTAGTACCGCTCCTTATCATCGATTGCACCACTGTTCAGCGAAAGCGATAACATTAATACAGTGGATATATTATTATACATTGGTTTCCTTTTTTTTCATTGTTTTGTTTTCTTAATACTTCATATTATACATGGATGTCAGGGGCAATAAAGAGTATGCACAGAAAATTTGAGGATAAAAAACGTTATACTTTTCGAATACATGCGAATTAAAGTCAAAAATCGAAAATTGTAATATAATCTATAAATAGACGCTCTCCCATTGGTCCGAACAGCCTGTGACTGAATATAAAAGTGATGTCTACACTCCTTACTAACATCGTGGCGGATCCGTGGTCTAGTGGCAACGCACTGGCTTCACAACCCAGGGGTCGCATGTTCGAGCCCCCGCCACACCCTAACCTTCTAACTCGTCTTTCGCATGAGACGTTAAACCGAGGTGCAGTGTACTAGGTGCTTCACACCGGGCACTAAAAGACCCAGGGTCGCCTCTGGAACGGGGTGTCTCCTGTATCTTGCACTATCCCCCGTAACCAACTAACAGGTCTTCTGGGGGCGATGGCCATATGGGAGAGATTCCCGGTGCACTCGATAAAAATGTACTACACACCTTACTAACATGGAGACGTTAAACCGAGGTGCAGTGTACTAGGTGCTTCACACCGGGCACTAAAAGACCCAGGGTCGCCTCTGGAACGGGACGTCTCATGTATCTTGCACTATCCCCCGTAACAAGTCTTCTGGGGGCGATGGCCATATGGGAGAGAATCCTGGTGCACTCGATAAAAAATGTTCTACTACTACTTACTAACATGGCCAAGACTTATGCAAATGCCATCAAGGAGACGCCCAAGAGAAAACGGGCAGATGTGTCTTTTGAATCCCAGTCTGGGTCACCGGAGCTTAAACAAACATGTCACGGAGATGGGGAGGGGTTGTTTAGCACCCTTTCACAAGTCAGATATCCCCAACCCCAGACAGGCGCCTAGCCCAGGCACACCAATTAGTGTCAACCAGGACCCAATTAGCGCCCTGCCCCAATTAGCGCCTCCCGACCTGGACCGTTGCACGCCATCTGGATAACTATAACGCTAATGAAAATGCCTAACAACAAAGCTAAGGCCATCGGAGAGGCTATGATACTGTTTTTAGGGAACGATGTCGCTAAGCCTCTCACGCAAACTAAAAACGGACTAACCTTCAAAATTCGTGACGATGTTCTAAACAAAGCCAAACAATTTTGTTTTGAAAAAAATGATTTCCGGATAACAACCTCCACACATCTAGCGAAAGGAATTATTAACGCGCCTCCACACACTAACATCAACAACCTCCACAAATCTAGCGAAGGGAATTATGAACGCGCCTCCCCACACTAACATCAACAACCTCCACAAATCTAGCGAAGGGAATTATGAACGCGCCTCCCCACACTAACATCAACAACCTCCACAAATCTAGCGAAGGGAATTATTAACGTGCCTTCCCACACTAACATCAACAACCTCCACAAATCTAGCGAAAGGAATTATGAACGCTCCTCCCCACACTAACATCAACAACCTCCACAAATCAAGCGAAGGGAATTATGAACGTGCCTCCCCACACTACCATCAACAACCTCCACAAATCTAGCGAAAGGAATTATGAACGTGCCTCCCCACACTACCATCAACAACCTCCACAAATCTAGCGAAGGGAATTATGAACGCGCCTCCCCACACTAACATCAACAACCTCCACAAATCTAGCGAAGGGAATTATGAACAACGTGCCTCCCCACACTAACATCAACAACCTCCACAAATCTAGCGAAAGGAATTATGAACGTGCCTCCCCACACTAACATCAACAACCTCCACAAATCTAGCGAAAGGAATTATGAACGTGCCTCCCCACACTAACATCAACAACCTCCACAAATCTAGCGAAAGGAATTATGAACGCGCCTCCCCACACTAACATCAACAACCTCCACAAATCTAGCGAAGGGAATTATGAACGTGCCTCCCCACACTAAAGGCCCTATCACACTGGCGAATTTAAGCTACGAGTTCTGGCCTGGTGTCGTGTAGATCTTGTACACATATTGTTCTTTGTCGCAGTGATGTCTACTTATGTCTCCTTATGTCGCCAGAACTCGCCACGTAGAGCCGATAATTTTAAACCGTTTAAAATTCTCGCCGCTTTTCGGCGACTTTTTTATTCTCGAACAGGTGTCAAAGAAATGTCGAAGAAATCTCGCGCACGCTGAAAAACACTCGAACACATATCGTAGACATGTATCCCTTGTCGTAGCGTGTCGCCGTATATTATTGTTCTACGACATATCACGTTTGCTGCGAGTTTGGGAGACTTGTCTACGACAGCTTCTCGTCCGTTTCTCTTAAATTGTCGTCAAAAACTCGTGCTCATGTCTTCACAAGTCGTACCGACTCGTCCACACTCGTACATTCTCGAAGACAAGTCTTCAATTGCCAAAAAGACATTGTACGCTTGTTTCGGCTGAATTCGTGATAAAATGTGATTATCGTACTTTTGTCGTGTCAAGGTTGAAGAGAACTCGAACAAATGTCTTCCTAAAACAACTCCGCGACCAACTCGTCCACTTAACGGCGAGTCATAACTCGCCAGAGATCGTACAGAACTAGAAGCTCAAATTCGCTACAATGTGACAGGGCCTTAACATCAACAAAATTAAAGAGGCATTGAAGAAAGATGCTAACGTAGAGACTGTCTCGAATGGATGTAACAAAAACTCCATTGCTGTCACCTTTAAGACTGAAAAAGCGCCTGCAAATATTATCGGATATACAGTAAAACCAGCCCTGTTTGCAAACATTCGGTGTCAAAATTGTCAAATGTTCGGACACCTAGCTAAAAACTGCAGAAATTTAAAAAAAATGCCCGCACTGCGCAGAAAATCGTACATATGATAAGTGTACAAATTCAACCATTAAGAAATGCGCTTACTGCACCGGCTTACACAGCGCGGCGTACAAAGGCTGTCCAGTTTACATAAAATATTCTATGCAAATTCAGGAGAAAAACATTAAAGCAACAAATCAGTTCATTAATAACGCTCCAAAAATCGACCATAACCCGATTCTTCAGACACTAGCGAAACAACTAGTTAGTAAAAATGATATGGAAATTCTCAGTATTTTGCAGACGGCTCCAAAAGCACAAAATAGCCAGAATAACCTCAATGACACGTCAGCGCAGCCACAACAACAGCATCCAGCAGCAACCACTACACAGCAACAACAACAGCAAACAGCAGCAACCATTACACAGCAGCAGCAACAACAACCACAGCAACAAAAACAACAACTACTGCAAAAACAACAACACAAACCACAACAACAACAGCGCCATCATCATCAGGACAACCTCATCATCAACCGCCACCGACTACAACGACAACGTTTCAACAACACATCCACACCACGTTTACAAACAGGCTATCGGGGCTGGCCGATAAGATTTCCCCCCTTTATCGGGTACAGACGTGAATTTTACTCATATTATTAAATCTTTATCGGGTACAGGCGTGAGTTTTACTCATATTATTAAATCTTTATCGGGTACAGGCGTGAGTTTTACTCATATTATTAAATATTTATCGGGTACAGGCGTGAGTTTTACTCATATTATTAAATCTTTATCGGGTACAGGCGTGAGTTTTACTCATATTATTAAATCTTTATCGGGTACAGGCGTGAGTTTTACTCATATTATTAAATCTTTATCGGGTGCAGGCGTGAGTTTTACTCATATTATTAAATCTTTATCGGGTGCAGGCGTGAATTTTACTCATATTATTAAATCTTTATCGGGTACAGGCGTGAGTTTTACTCATATTATTAAATCTTTATCGGGTACAGGCGTGAATTTTACTCATATTATTAAATCTTTATCGGGTACAGGCGTGAATTTTACTCATATTATTAAATCTTTATCGGGTACAGGCGTGAATTTTACTCATATTATTAAATCTTTATCGGGTACAGGCGTGAATTTTACTCATATGATTAAATCTTTATCGGGTACAGGCGTGAGTTTTACTCATATTATTAAATTTGCATTCCTACAAAACTGTGATATGTAACCACCCCAACTGATAACAATGCCCGCGACAACAACGTCCCAAAACTCTTAATTCTCAACCAAACTTTACCGTTATGTCGTGGAACGCCCGTGGGGTGGGATGAATGAGTACGTATCATAAGATGTATGAGCTTCAGCACTTCGTAAATGAGAATGAAATTCATGTCTTATGCTTGCAGGAAACAAATTTCAACGAAAAAATATACCAACTAAAATTAAAGGGGTACCAAGAACCAATCAGATCTAAACAACGGAAGAAACAAATAGGAACAGGTGTAGCTATTTTTGTTAAAAAAATATTCCTTTCCAAGAAGTAAATATAGGCCAAGATAATAAAAATAGAGTCTTGTGCTATACGATTACATCTAGCAGAGCAACTAACTTTTCTCATACAATGTATCTATACAGCGACCGAAAACAACACTGCCAATAATTACGCAACAATTTTTAATAAATTAGAAAACAACACTATCATAATGGGCGACTTTAATATCAAACATGTTTGCTGGAACCCCGAGGGTGATCTGCGATGTGACGGTCAAGCAGAAAATTTACTCACTTTCTTAAATAATAACTATCTTAACTACGGCCAAATTACCCTATTATCCGATAATCACATAAAAGCGACAGTGCGATAGACTTATCAATCACGTCTTAGCACCTCCAGCGTATAAGCGACTTTAACGTATTAGACAACACATTTGGCAGCGACCATTTACCATTAAACACCCAATTAAACCACGAAAACAGCTGTCCGAAAAATAATCACAAATGGAAAATTCATAAAGCCACAAAAGAACAATGGAACCTTTTCAAACAGCAATGTCACTTTGAATTTACCGCTCCGGTAGATGATTCAGGGATAAACGCACACTGCCGGTCAGACTTAGATAAATTAACAAATGCGCTCCATAACTCAATTCCAATATCTAACAAAACAATTAGGAAAATTAAAAGAAGTGTACCTTGGTGGATTCAGATTGTGGAGAAGCAATTAAACATAGAGAAAACTGCAGAAAAAAGTGCATGCATACTAAATCAGGCCCACTTTATGAACAATTTAAAGAGGCCCGAAAACAGGTGCAACAAAAATTAGCTAAGGCTAAATCTAAAGGCTAGACTGAATTCTGCAACAATATAACTCATAGAACTAATAGCAAAGAACTATGGACATTTGTAAACCGAATTAAAGGGAAACCACCACCCTCAACACCTATCTTCAGAGTTAATAATCAAATTCTCACTACTAATAAAGAAAAAGCCTCTGCAATAGTGCAACACTACCAAAAAGTAAGCAGCAATGAAGGCTATTCAGCTGAATTTCTACAGACTAAAATTGAATTAAGTAACACATACTCTACGTGGCTAGAAAATCATCCACAAACTAAAACACACAAATATAATGCTAATTTAGTATGTGTAAACTAGATGCAGCACTTTTAACATGCAAAAATGGAGCGCACAGCGATGAACATATACATTACAAAATCCTGAAACAACTTCCACTTTCGGCGAAACAAGAATTGCTCAATTTGTTTAACAAATCTTGGGAAAATGGCATTTTACCGGATGCATGGAACGACGCTACCATTATACCGCTTCTTAAACAAAATAAACCTAAAGACATGCCAGCCTCTTACAGACCTATATCTCTTACATCTACCTTTACTAAACTAATGCAAAAAATGATTAAACCCCTATTATGTGCATATATGGAAAAACAAAATAAAATATCAAATTTTCAATCAGGATGCAGAGCTAATCACATGAGAGGATAATATAATCAGACCTGAAGCTGACATTAGAAGGGCACAACTACTAGGGGAAACTGTAACAGCCGTGTTTTTGGATCTTACTGCTGCATTTCATAACTTATGGAACGAACATGCAATTAAACTCTTACATCAGCTTGGTATTGAGGGCCATATGTTAACTTCGCTGGCTGCTTTCCTTAAAACACGAAAAATTAAAGTCCGACGTGATGGTGAAACATCAGAAGTAGTAGAAACAATAAACGGCTGTCCCCAGGGTAGTGTCCTCTCTCCAATAATCTTCTCAATTGTCATGAACATCTTAGAAAACACAATTAAACAACTTAATTCTGATAACCCGCTAGATCATATTCAGCTATCTCAATTTGTTGATGATGGCGCTATCTGGATTACCTCCCGTTGCCCGAAACTCGCAGTACAACGATTACATCGCGCCTTAATAGCTATAGAAGAATGGAGTGACAAATTTGGCTTTATCATAAACCCCAATAAAACACAAACTATACTTTTCCATTCCTACAGAAAAAAAGCTCCAGAAAAGTCAGATAAATTCCCTACCCTAATACTCTGCAACAGTAAACTTCAATATGTTGAAACTATTACATTCCTAGGTATGATTTTTGATAAACATTTAAATTGGAAACATCAGGTCTTAAAATTAATTGAAAGATGCCAAAATGACCTTAATTTTCTAAAAGCGATGCTGGGTTACAGTTGGGGCACTGACAAAAAATGCCTATTTAGAATATATCAAGCCACTATCCTAGCCAAAATCAACTACGGGAGCATAGCGTACAACTCCGGACATAAATCCTTACTTCACAAACTACAAGTTGTTCAAAATTCAGCTTAAAAAATAATCACACGTGCGTGTAGGCGAGCATCCACCAAGGCTGTTCATAAGGAATGCGGACAACTCGAACTGCACTTGCAAAGAGAAGCTAACCAACTTAAATACTGGGCACGCACGGCCATGCAAGGAAATAATCTTCCGTTAATGAAAAAAATCACAGACGATCCTGCCTACCTTCATAAATCCAACGCCGATTATAATATCCCGTATGTCCAAAACGTTAGACTGTTAAAGAGCGAATACAACCTAAAAAAGATATAAAAAAATTCGCCACCCACTGATTTTAGTTTAAGCTTGCACACCCGGCCCACCATAGATCTCTACTTACAATCCGTAACAAGAAAATCCGACAATGACCCCAACAGTGGTACTATAGCGAATACATATATCAATGAACACTACTCACAATACATACAAATATTCTTCGACGGCAGAAGACGAAGAAAACGAACTAGCAGGCGCCGGTTATATAGTACACAATTTGCAAAAAGCTATTATAAAATATAGATCAGTCAAATACGTACCCCAAGTTTCCATTTACAGCTGAAAATTAGCTATCATTAAAGACATAACCAAATCGCTACTTAAATTAGACAATCACGAAACACGTAACTATATCATTCTATCTGACTCTCTTAGCGCATTAAAATCGCTACATGCAGGTAAATCTAAAACCCGCCCTGAGCTCATTTATTCTATTCTTAAAAATATAACCAAACTTACTACACAAAACATAATTATAAAATGTCTCTGGATACCTAGTCATGTCGGTATTTTAGGTAACGAACAAGCCGACTTCCTAGCGAAATTAGGGTCAAAAGAAGGCAGAGACACTCGCCTGCAACTTAGTGTCAGAGAAGTATACTCCGTAATCAAACAAAAAGCATATAACAAACAGGACTGCGCGTGGACCACATACTGTGCAGATTTCAACTTTCCATACATTACTAACCCATCACACTCAATCTTACAGTACGAGTAAATTAGAAGACCGAGTCTACACCCGCTTACGATTAAAAACCTTTAATTTACATGGAGAATCATACAAGACTAACATAATATGCCCGCACTACCATGAACCAGACACATTTGATCACTTATTTTTTTCAAATGTCCGGCACATGATACACAGCGCCTAGAATTCAGTGGAAGTATTATATCGCTATACAATACACAATGTGTAATTGCGAGAGATTCTTTATTATTCCCTCCCAAGGCAATCGCTACGAAGTACAACAAAGCCTATTCAAATTCTTACGTGACACTAACTACTTGACGACAATACAAAACTGTTATCATAGCACGCTCACTTGCAAAATATACGTGACAATAACTTACTGACTATAAATATACAGCTTCGGAAGCATATACCTAAAAGACGTAAATTAAATTTGAAATTATAGTTCATTGCCAAAAACTGTTCATAATAATAATCATAAATAATCATGTAACACGGAATATTATATACTGACAGATAACTACCATATAAACGCACGGTAATACAGTATGTATGTGCCTTGTCCCGGTCGCCCCCTCCACCATCCCCAACAGGCGAAATTAATTAAATGGACACGTACTTATTATATAACAACCTTCTGAACATAAATTCTTTTTAAATAAAACCGTCATCTGAATACACTAATCTCGCTTAGATTACCACGTTATAGTTCTTAATTATCGTTGGAAATATTATATGAATCGTACTAAGGAATACTTATTTGAACATTTTTACAATAATAAATGCTTAGATGTCATCTGAATAAACATACAAAGCCCCATACATCTTGAATGTACATGAGAAACAGGATGCCGCTGATAGGCAATAACAGCTTAAGCACTCTGCCTCTTGGTGGAATCCTTTTTCTCTTACAAGTAGGACAGGAACCAGAATCCGAAAAACGGGCAATAACAGCTTAAGCACTCTGCCCCTAGTGAGGATTCTTTTTCCCTACATAAAGGTCAAGCAATAAATACAATTATACACCTTATGGGAAACAGGATCCCTGTGATTGGCAATAACAGCTTTAAGCACTCTGCCTCCTGCGGGGATCCTTTATCTCTTTCAAATAAGAACAAAACTGGAATCCGAACAACGGACAATAACAGCTTAAGCACTCTGCCCCTAGTGAGGATTCATTTTCTTATTAAACAGATGGTAATATTTTACATATACTCTCAAACCCAATGCGCTAAGATCGGAAGTGTGCTTCCAATTTTACTTTATTGCAGGTTCCGCCTAAATGTCCTACCTAGACAGTCTCTACCTTTACATAACCAACATGTTTACTACCATTGCCCCGGGTTCCGCGAGGCCCTCCCCTTTCCTCCTTCTCTTTGAGCTGATAGTAAGCGCCCGACGACGACGGACAGGGCATTTTACCCACCCATTTAATAACCTTCCCCCGTACCAAGGGAAGCTGCTAGGGGGTGAAGTAAAGTAACTCGCTGGGTATACATAAATACCCATCGGGAATACCCCTGTCAGGAGTAAATAACATGTATTTTTCAGCATTGTCCCTTTGATGCAGATTCATTTGCAACAGGGAGTTATCAATATCGGGAAATTGCGGGTAAAACGAATATAAGGAATTAGGCGCTATTACCGCCGCTCTTTGGAACGACGGAATAGCGCTACGCCCAGCGTGACGACGGAATAGCACTACGCCCAGCGTGACGACGAAATAGCACTACGCCCAGCGTGACGACGGAATAGCACTACGCCCAGCGTGACCCAAAATAAACTTCTTTATTGTTTAATGTCCCTGGACCTCGTAAAGTTTTGCCTGTTTGTTTGTTGTTCTTGTTTTTGCTTGCTTAATTTCATGACCACACTGTACCATATTTGCAGGTACTTATGATGTATGTTCTGTGTATATTAAGAATTTTTATATTATGTACGTTTTAAGGTTGCATGCATTCACCCGTTGACTACTAACGTACTGTCCTTGACCCCTTTTCTATGTATTAGGTTTCAATAACGGCCACCATATAAGTCATATTTGCCTATCCGAACCCAGCCCACAACCACCCCCAATTTGAACATTAACTTAGCCCTAAAATACCGGCCTCAAGACAAGTTGCGTGGCCCACAAAACGCGACCCGTTTCTCTTCCATCAAGGCCAAAACTTTTCAAGCAAATAGAGTCGACCCCATTTTTCACCTTACAAATACACTAATAAAACCAACAAACCAATGTAAGAGGCTGAAATATCGGAGAGGCACCATCAGGGTGAATCTACTTTTGTATAATATTGCATTTTTTTCGTTATATAATAACTTAAAAACTAAAAGTCATTAAACAGGCCATTTCATTAGGACGCATTACGTCCGCGCGTAATACACACTTATTGGCATGACCTATTTTTTTGTAACACAGAAAAACTAGGTGACGGTTCTCTTAATCTCGTTCATATTTGCATGTTTTTGTTTCTCTCTATGTCGTTCATATATGCATGTTTTTGTTTCTATCTATGTCGTTCATATATGCATGTTTTTGTTTCTCTTCATGTCGATAAGTCATGCATGTTTAAAAAATTCACCAACCTAATCTACTAACTTGTCTTTCGCATGAGACGTTAAACCGAGGTGCAGTGTACTAGGTGCTTTACACCGGGCACTAAAAGACCCAGGGCTTCTGCATTTTGCACTATCCCCCGTAACCCAACTAACAAGTCTTCTGTGGGCGATGGCATTTGGGAAAAATCCCGGTGCACTCGATAAAAATCCACCACACATATATAATTGTACACATACCAGAGTAGGTCATTCCGGTTGTCTGTTATAAACTAGCCTAACAATCTCTATATCTTTACTATAAAGAATATGTTCATTGAAGCAACCAAACGACCTATAAAACAACATCCCACCATATCTTACCCTTTCTTGATTCACAAACACAACACAATACCCGAGCTATCTCTCTAAAACACTCTTATCAATATGCAAAAATAAAACCACTATACTGTTTCAGTTGTTTCAATATTTTTAATAAACAAGTAATACTACTTCATCCTAGACCTTTTGGCATTCAAAGACTTTATGATTCATAGTTACTAAGAAATTAAAGTAAGGCCAGGTCAAATTTCAGCGTCCACGCCTACTGAGAACAAGCCACCACTAGCCACGCCTTCGCCATCGACCAGCGCCCCCCCCCCCCCTCACCACCCGATCACATGCAAATATTAAAGCTGATAAATACTGCTGTCCGATACACATCAATATGGCAAATCAAAAACACACACAAATGATAAAAATGTAATACATAAATAACATAGTAAATTTATTTATCAATTGGATCTTGTAACTTTCAACATCTAAATTTACCATCTGAAGAGCCACAGATGGAAGTCCTCACATAATGCAGCCTGCGGCGCGGAAGGACTATAAACACCGAAACAACAACAACAACTAAAATCATGTGGCTGTCCGGCTAGCGCAGTGAATGGTACACTCGCATCTCGCCTAGTTTGCCCCGGTGCGCTTCCCACATGGCGCATGTGAGTTTGGTTGGTGGTCTCCATACCGGACAGGTGGGGTTTCCTCCGGGTACTCCGGTTCCCCCCCCCCCCACAGCACAAGACCACACGAAAATTAAAATATTTCAGTAACAGATATATAGCTGTAAATTGCAGCTATGATTCAAAATTCGTCCCAACAAGGGTCAAGGTCACGTTGAGCAGTGATGTTTGGTGTTTGGCTGATCACTGCTCCTGTTTAAATTGCTCGTAAATATAAGTAATATTGATAGAACATAGTAATGTTTGGTTCCAAACACTAAATAAACATGTGTTACCTGTGTAACACACAGTGTGTAGTGTTTTTAACTGTTTTTAATTCTTAACACTGTTGAGCTAGTACTGATTGGATAATTGTCTGATACATGGTGAACACATATCTTAGAGATTGATTGAAACTGGGTTTAGTTAGTTCTGAGTAAAATTTATATTCCTGATTGGGACTATATAGATCTTGATTTGTATCAATTTTTGCCATTGAAGCAATTTAGCAGTTGAACAGTGAATTTCGATTCCTGTGGTATTTGTATATTTTTCATTACTGTATCTGTCTGGTAAGTGTTTTATATTTATATATGAATAATTGGAATATTTGTGTTAGATGATATTATGTATTGAGTTTTAATGAATTGTGTTATTAACTTTCTAATATAATAATACATAATTAATTTATATTGCTTATATAATGTTATTTTATTTCAGGCTTTGTCCTTATGAAATTTTGAATTAAAACATCGAACTTGCTCGTGAATCGATTATAAATACGTTTTCAACGACAATGACCCTTTAACAAATGGCGATCCCGGCAGGACCACTTCTACAAAGCCAGACAGAGTTGTAGACGAGGAGGACGGGCACGTATCTACATAGGCTGCCTATATCCGGAAGTCTTCGTAGTCTACATTGAAGATTATTCTTTCTTCTGTTAACCAGATGTTTAACACGTCACTACTGCTGCAGTGCTGCTGTTGTTGTAACTAATAACAGACGTTACACCTTGAGGTTACACGCTGGTGGACGTAGGCAGTACCTTGATCACGATCGATCTTCGTGTGTGCTGACCATTCATCGTGGGTGTGTATCCCGATCACCAACCCAGATAATTCCTGTGTGGCATGGATATTTGAACATTACGTTGGCTGTGCATTGGATTATTCGGACGTCATAGGCGGGCCAAGAACTTTCCATACCAAGGACCACGCCAAGAAGTCATTAAAAACAGATGTCTTCAACAGATACTGTATAGACTGTATACTTATGACAGTGAATTTTTTTAGTGAATGTGATTTTGTTTGTGCTTGTGTTTATTTGGATTAGGACTATACAATAGGACATATCTCAGTAAGTGCTGCTTATTTAAATATAGATTACCATTTATAAAAGCAGAATAAATTTTGCATTATCATGAATTAAATTTCATAACATTACTACTTTATTGATAGTATTTATACCAACTTGCAGTAGTTGTAGTTTTTTGTTTTTTTTCTTCATTACTATTTAATTTTTGCTTATAGATTGTAACTTTTGTTATTTAAGATAGTCAGTTTATTTTCTAAAGATTATATTTATTGTCCGTTTTTGTGGGATATTTTTTGATGTGAGTAAATTGCTGAATGTGGAAAAATTAGTGTAAATTTTTAATAGTGTCCATATCATTTCAAATTTTTTTTACAATTTGCAGTTGTTTTATATGTAATTGTTGAATTGTTACTTTCATGATGGCTGAAGGTAGTAATTTTGAGAAATTACAGACCCCTAAAGTATTCGGAAGGGGGCGTGGATTTCTGAACACATCTACTCCAGAAATCAATGGTCAGGTAGATCATGGGTTAAGGTATAGTATTGCTCCTTTTATACCCAATTACCTTGTTTCTCTGGTGATGAACCATTACCAAAAGGCGATGTCGCTTATAATGAGTGGCGTTTTGAAGTTAGATGTTGTCTGAATGATCCAGATATCACAGAAAATGTTTTAATGCAAGCTATCCGACGTTCTGTCCGAGGTTCTGCACGTAAACTGATTATTCCTCTTGGTGAATTTGCTTCTGTGGAAGATGTTTTAACCAAATTAGATGCTATGTTTGGTGATATTTCCACCAAGGGCAGTTTGATGCAGGAATTTTTTAATACTGTTCAGAAACATGATGAGTCTATTACTTCTTTTGCTTGTCGTCTTGAAACATTATTGCAAGTTGCCATTGAAAATGGTCATTTGACAAAAGATGCCAAAAATGATCTGTTAAGACACAAATTTTGGACCTCTTTATTTTCAGAGAAGTTGAAGTCTCAGACCAGACACAAGTATGACACAATCACTGACTTCAATGTTCTACTCAGAGAGATTCGTATGGTTGACAAGGAAATAAGTATTTCTTCGCAGTCATCCTCTTCTAAAACAAAACAGTGCCATGCATCTTCTGTTGTTTCAGATCAAGGATAATCTATTGACTCAAAACTTTCAAAACTTGAATTGTCTTTGAAGAATGAGATTTCGGCGGTTGAATCCAGACTTGATGCCAGATATAGTTCTAAACTGGATCAGATTTTAGAATGTTTTACATCACAAAAGCAATCAATGCATGCTCCTTCTTTTTCTCAGTCACATGGTGGACAAGGAGTTGAGAATCCTCCGTTTCAGAACAACAGATCCAGGCCGTTTAACAACCGTGGTCGAGGCAGGGGCATGAACTCATAAAGAGGTTGTGGCTACAATTTCCAGTCGCAGTCGCCAAAAGAGTGACCGCCCCTGTTATGGGCCAAACGGGGGTAGATGAGTCTAATGGCCTTGCTGATAGAATAGTTGGTGTGTCGAATAGTTCTATGGTGATGATCAATGATGAACCATTGAAGTGTCTCATTGATACTGGTGCTATTGTTTCTACTATTTCTGAATCAGCTTACATGAATTTATCAGACAAATCAGAGATTTTTGATATTGAAAACCTCGGTTTAGAAATTTCTACAGCTGATGGTTTAAAAATTTATTATCTTGGGTATATTGAATGTTCACTTCAAATGTCATGCTTGGAGTCACCTATTTATGCACCAATTTTGGTTGTCCCAGACAACAAATTCAACTGTTCATGTCCAGTGATTTTGGGTACAAACATCATTCGACTTGTCCGTGATACTATCCAATCACAAGATGTTCCTGAAGAGTGGCAAATAGCAATCGATAGTTTGCAAATTATCGAATTCAATGCTAAGCTGTCAGGTAAAAAGTCTTTAAAACTTGGACCATTTGAAACTAAGAATATCAACTGTATTGCCAGAAATATTAATCACAATATTTCACAGGTCGTAACAGAAAATTTGGAATGTGGCAATCCAAACTATACAGTTTGCCCCAGGGTAATTCAGTTGAAACAGTCCGGTTCACACACAAAAGTTGTTGTTCGTGTGTGCAATCTGTCGGTCAAGTGTATCACTTTTGCTCCAAAAACCAACATATGTAAACTTTCTGAAGTTTCAGTCATTGATGATCTTTCATCTAAATTACCCAAACAGATGCCTTGTCATGATTCTCCTATTTCAGATTTGGGAATCAAGATCAACAAAGAAAATCTGTCTCATGAACAACTTCAAAGAGTGTATGAAGTTCTGGGTAACTGCAAAGAGGTATTTTCCACTGGTCCTACTGATATAGGTCGCACTCATATCTTAAAACACAAAATTGTTTTAGATGATCCAAAACCTTTCAAACAACCTTACAGGAAAATCCATCATGGGATGTACGAGGAGGTGAGACAACACATACGAGAGATGCTGGATGCAGGTGTGATCCGTCACTCTGAAAGTCCTTTCTCGAGTAATGTTGTACTTGTTCGTAAGAAAGATGGCAGTTTGCGTTTTTGTATAGACTGGCGTCAGTTGAATTCCAAAACTAGAAAGGATGCTTACATGTTGCCTCGTTTTGATGACATTACTGATTGTTTAGTTGGTGCTACTTTGTTCTCCAAATTAGACCTCCGTTCCGGATATTGGAATGTTAAGCTTGAGGAGGAATCCAAACCATACACTGCCTTTTCAGTTGGTAATCTTGGATTCTATGAATGGAATCGTATGGGTTTTGGTTTGACTAACGCGTGTGCAACATTTCAAAGATTGACTGAGCGTTGTATGGGAGACCTTTTCCTCGATGACATTTGATTTTCTCTCGTACGTTTGATGAGCATTTGACACGGCTTTCTTCCGTGCTCTCTCAGCTAGAATGTCATGGTTTGAAGCTGAAACCTTCAAAATGTGAACTGTTCATGTCTTCAGTTTCATATATTGGTCATGTCATTTCAGATAAATGGATTCATACAGATCCAGAAAAGGTTGCAGCAGTCAGAACATGGCCTGTGCCCCAGAATGTGAAAGAGTTGAGGCAGTTTCTGGTTTTACTGGATATTACAGAAGGTTTGTCAAAGGTTATTCTTCTATACTTGAGCCTTTAAATTCTCTTCTGAAAGGTCATTGTCTATGCAGATTACACACAACCTTTTATTCTGCACACTGACAGTTCTACTTCTGGCCTTGGAGCTGTTTAGTATCAGGTTCAGAATGGTGAGCAGCGGGTAATCGCTTATGCTAGTCGTGGTCTTAAGAACAGTGAAAAGAAGTATCCTGCTCATAAACTTGAATTCTTGGCACTCAAATGGGCTGTCACGGAAAAATTTCAGGATTATTTAGCTGGTGTTTCTTTTGAAGTGGTCACTGATAACAATCCGTTACCCTATGTGTTGACCACTGCAAAGCTTGACGCTACAGGTCATCGTTGGATAGCAGCATTGTCGAATTATAACTTTTCTGTATCCTATAGACCTGGGAAGTTGAATGCAGATGCTGATGGGTTGTCTCGCATTCCTCAGCAGATATTTCCAGATGTAATCAAGGCTGTGTGTTCCGGTGTACAAGCGGATGTGGCATTGGCATATTGTGTGGCTACAGCAAGTGTTCCTCCTGAAGCAGAAAAGGTATCACATGATTTTCAGAACACTGATCAGATCGATTGGAAGAAAGTCCAAGCCAATGATATCACATTGCAAAGGGTTATTGACCTTCTGAGTAGTAATTCTCGTCCCAGAGGAGAAATGTTGAGTCAGGAGAGTCCTTCTGTTCAAAAATTCTTAAGAGAATGGAACAGTTTGTTTATGCAAAATGGAATCCTGTATCGTTCTACTCTAGATGGTAATGTCATAAAACAATTAGTTGTACCTTTGTCTTACCGTGATATGGCTTTGCATGGTGTTCACGAAGAAGTTGTCCATCCTGGTAAAGAGAAGTCTCTCTGGTTGGCAAGACAGCGATTCTATTGGCCTGGTTTGGAAAATGATTTGAATAATCGTATCGAGCATTGTGATCGTTGCATTCGTAGGAAATCCCCGGTGAAACTTGCAGAGTTAGTCCCAATTCAAACTACACACCCAATGGAACTTCTATGCATTGATTTTCTAAAGTTAGAACCCTCTAAAGGCAATATCGAGGACATATTGGTCATTACAGATCATTTTACTCGCTATGATCAAGCTGTGCCTTGCAGAAATCAAACAGCTGTAACTACCGCAAAAGCTCTCTATGAAAACTTCATTCGTTTCTATTCTTTTCCAGAGCGATTACACAGTGATCAGGGACGGAATTTCGAGAGCAGAGTTATACAAGAACTGTGCAATTTAGCAGGTGTGACCAAAACACGCACTACTCCTTACCATCCTATGCGTAATGGAAGTTGCGAACGTTTCAATCAGACTCTGATTAAAATGTTGGGTACTCTAGAACCTCATCAAAAGTCTGACTGGAAGACTTATATAGGTCCAATTGTGCAGGCGTACAACTCCACTAGGAGTGATTCGACTGGTTATTCACCCCATTTCTTGATGTTTGGGTGGCATCCCAAATTGGCAGTCGATGTTGTCTTTGGTCTGAATTCGAATGAACAGCAGAGTTCTGACAAAACTGTTTATGTGAAAGAACTACGTAAACGTTTAGAAATTGCTTACAAGAATGCTTCAGATCATGCTTCAAAATCTGCAGATAAGGCAAAAGATCATTATGATAAAAAGGCTTCAGCTTGCAAATTGGAAGTTGGTGATCTTGTCTTGGTAAGGTGTGTAGGTTTGATTTCTGTTGGCAAATTGTCTGACAAATGGGAAAACAGTCCTTACATAGTCCTTTCTATTCCCAACATTGATTTACCAATTTACGTTGTACAACGTGCAGATGGGTTAGGACCTAAGAGAAAACTTCATCGTAATATGTTGTTGCAGTTTAATGCTTTACCAATTGCAGATGATGTCATCAGCGATACCAAAGTCGAGAAACCAATGGTTAAAAGAAACAGATTGATCTCAAAATCTGATGTATTAAGTTGTACTTCTGAATCTGAATCAGATTCCGATGTTTCAGTGTATGTGATTCCTCAGCGTAGGAAGGTCATTCACCTTATTACGAGACAATCTGGAGTTTCTAATTCCCCTCTACGTGATGCAAATATAGAGCATAGTATTCCCACGAATAGTTTTGTACATACAGAGTCTGTGTTAGACTCACCTGCTCTACGTCCGACCCCTGTCCCTAGGCCTAGGAGAACAAGAAAACCCCCTGAAAGATACGGTAATTGGGTTTACAGTCCTATCATTGCTGATGTAAAACAGGAAGAATATTTTGTGTGATTCACTATTTTTATAATTGTTTTATTATGAACTGTGAAATGGAGTCTCGATAATGGGTATATACACATTTTTGTTTGACTGTGAATCAAATTGAATCATTGTGTACATCATTTCGATTAAGTAAGTGACTAAATTCATTTACTACTTGGTATTTAAATTGTTATGCATTATTTATAAATCATATTTGCATAATTATTTAAATGTAATTCTGATATAGATGTAGAAATAAGTATTACTTTATTTCTTAATATATCAATAGTTTATATTTGTAACGTATGTATTATTTTTTTGTGTTTTGTATTGCCAGGAGACAATATTTCCTGGAGGAGGGAGTATGTTACCTGTGTAACACACAGTGTGTAGTGTTTTTACTGTTTTTAATTCTTAACACTGTTGAGCTAGTACTGATTGGATAATTGTCTGATACATGGTGAACACATATATTAGAGATTGATTGAAACTGGGTTTAGTTAGTTCTGAGTAAAATTTATATTCCTGATTGGGACTATATAGATCTTGATTTGTATCAATTTTTGCCAGTGAACTAATTTAGCAGTTGAACAGTGAATTTCGATTTAGTTACAAGAAAAAGTAGATATAGATGGATATAATGCATGTTCGTTTTGTGACATTGTGGATATTTTTGTGTTGAAAAAGTGGATAACTGGCACATTGAGAAGACCCCTGGACATACCTGAACATACAAAATAACTGTTTTGGGATAACTATTTCTCCATACAATGAAATAAGCCCGATTATAAAGGGCTTAGTGTGCATCCTACATTGATTGGATTACCAATACAGTGTGAATATCTGACATCAATAGCCTCATTATGAGTGGTAACGGTAAATCTGAACAGTCTAAACTGACTTTCAAAGGACAGAAGCCTCAGACTAAACCGGCAGTCAAAAAGCTAAGAGCTTCAAGTAATAACAGCGACACCAGCATGGAAGAACTGAGCTGTATCCACACACAGCTAGAAGCTATGACTGAGGGACTATGTGAATTGAGGGAAGATCTCAAAAGTATGTTAAAGCGAGATGAGATAGAAGACTTAATCAAGAACACAGTTACAACAATAATGAAAAGATCGAAGAATCCATGTTCAGAAAAATAGAAACTGAAGTTACAAATAAAACAAAGGTATAAAGTGACACAATAGCAGGTCTTGAATTTGAAAATGAACAGTTGAAACAAAAGATCGTAGATTTAAAGAATAGTAACACAAAAGCAATTACTGAGTTAGAAACACGAGTTGAGAAAAATTATGAGACCAGCAGAGAAGCAGTTATGTTGGCCAATTATTACGAACAATACTCGAGAAAGAACAATTAAAATTATGAACATTACAGAAGCACCCGATGAATCAGAAGCCAGTCTCACGCAAACCGTATCTGATACCCTGAAGACAGCAGCAGACCTTGAACTAAAACCAGAGGACATAATTGCCATACATCGCAGTCCATCCAAGAAGGACACTACTCGACCAATATTACTCAAACTAAGAAACAACAATGCGAAGTCAGCAATCATGAAAAAACGAACTCCAATGAAGAACAAAGGATTCAAACTTGTTGATGACGTCACAAAGCGCAATCAAGGACTGATACACAGACTATTACTGCACCCCGATATAAAGAACGCCTGGTTCTTTAATGGGGCGGTTTTCGGACAAACCATTTCTGATGAAAGAATTAAATTTGACATAATTGACAATATTAATAACACAATTAGTGACTACCGGAACAGAAGCAGGAAATTCAAAGCTGGAGCCAGTGTTTAAATATAATGACAATATACTCCAATTGGATACTTTACATACTGGGGAATTTTACTTGATGTACGTTTTAACCGCTATGTAAATGATTTTTATCTCATTGAGTGTTTTGTTGTTGCTTTGTACTGTATTAAAAATGAATTGTTGCAAATGGAAAATAAGACTGTTTTCACCTAGTTTATTATATATATATTAAGATTAATTATATATCATTATGTACAAGTTGTAATGTGTCATCTTCGCTAAAAAACATCAACGTAATCTAGAACATAAAAATTACATATTTACGTTTTTTGTTGCAAGTTTTACATAGTATCCTTAACGTGTAAAGATGAAAATTGCAACGATATACATTTATTTTAAACAAAATAAACTTATAAACGCATTTTATCATTATAAACATTGATGGGTATTGTATTACCATAGTGTTAAAGTATTCACTTAATCACTTACACAATCCTTTACCTGTCCATTGTATACCAGAATTGTGTATTTTCAACATCTTTTTCTCGGAAAAGTTGTGTTAACATATCGATTAAAGTAATCTTTGACCGGCCCAAAGTTATGTATTCATTTTTACTGTATATACTTTGAAATTTAAATGTGATGTTTCTTGCGAAATTTGTTTTTATAATATGGGTGTGCTTATATAGACATAAATATATTAGTTAAATGAAATGTTGCGAGCAGAATATGTTTTTTATGGATTAAATTATGTTTGGTCAGTTCCGAAAAGGGTGTATTTATGTCTTGTTTATATACTTTTGTGATGTGAAACATGTTTACAGACAAATATCAGTATATTCAGGAAACATAATGGTGATCTGCACAAATCCAATGCTTTTCATAAATAACTGTACTCTTAAAAGTAATACCAATTGCTTTCCCATGATGTTCATGAATATCTGCACTTTTAACAGTTATACAAATTGTCATAAACTGAACTAGTCATTTTGGGGGCTGTCTATGAAACATTTTATACAGTATTTGAAGTTCGTAATATATAACGCATTCAGCAATTTACAGACTCAAAATCACTTGGTCAGTTTCTGATCACTAAAGTAAATGTTCACAGTAAAACATGTTTCTTTGTTTTTAATTACTTATGTCTTCTCAATTGGTTGTAACAATGTCTTTATAAAATCTTGATAACACACTACTATACTGAGATTTATTAGACGACCCTTAAAATTGAAATGCCTTACTGACCATAATTATTTATAGTCTGCCAATAAATGGAGATTTGTACGACTTATAACCAGTTTCGTATTTCATTATTCAGGTCCTATAATACATGCTTACTGGGTATAACTATAGTATGTTTGTACAAGTTAAATTTATAGTTTATTTCTGTTTCAATGTATTGTCGCAAGTGTATACATAGTGCATGTTTTATGTGTATATTCTGTATTTTGTATGTATACTGGGTATACTTATAGTCTGTTTTTACAAGTTTAATTTAAAGTACCCATTTATTGTCTGTTTCAATGTATCGTTACAACTGTGTACATTATGTATGTTTTTTGTATTTATATTCCTAAATCAGTTGCTTATAACGACATTAAAATTTAATAATTAAATTGCGAATACATTTAATTATCTTATGTTATAACCAATTTATTGTAATGTTTTTTTTTTTAGATCGTTTTTATAACTGGAGATATATAGTGAATGTATTCAGCTTGTATATCATTTTGATCGATATATAGCCTTAGCTTGTGTGTGTGTGTGTGTGTGTGAGCTATATTATTAATTTTATTGTCATCTTGTATATATTTTTGATTGATATATACCATTAGTTTTTGTTATGCCCTATCATTATTTAATTGAATTGAAATATATCCACAATAGGCATATTACAGTGTCATTTTGTATTATGAATACAAATATCATATCTCCAACTAGCAACCGTATGTCTTAGTCTTATATTTAGGAAAAAAAACAATTATTTAAAATTAAATCAACAAACGTGTTTGTGCGATAATAATTATTATTATTATATTTAGGTCTATTTATTTGCACTGTACACTTTGTATTTTGTTTAAATTTTCACGATTTCTTTCTCAATTTCAAGTTGTTTTTCTTTTATGCTTGCCATGCTGCATATAAAAATCAGGAACGTTTTGCGAACTTTAACATTGTTGAATAGCTACACCTTTGCTGATGCCAGTATTTTTCTAATAGCGTCTTTTTTCAAATATATTCATAGATTAATAAATTAAAGATTATCTCATATAATTGCAGAGGCTTAAATGAGCCCCCACCCACCAAAAAAAAGATAGATGTTTTTCAGTTTTTAAAAGAAACATATTCACATATATTTTGTTTGCAAGATTTACATTTTACATCTGACATGGAAAAACAATTATATTTAATGTGGAATGCAGAGGCCTTTTTTAGTTTTGCAAAATCAAATGCCCGTGGGGTGGGGATTTTGTTTACCAAAGGATTAGATGTCAAGGTTAACCAAGTTTTTACAGACGATAAAGGCAACTATATAATTTTAAATCTCACTTTACAGGGAAACAGTTAACACTTATTAACGTTTATGGCCCAAATAATGATAACGCTACTTTCTATCAAAATATTTTTACTCTAATTGAAAATATAGGGAATGAATCCTTTATATGGTGTGGTGATTTTAACTTGGTGTTAAATACAAATATTGATTACAGTAATTACAAATCTAACAATAATAACATAAAAGCAAGAAACATTTTAACAAACTTTATTGGAGAATTTTTTTTACACGACCCATTCAGAGAAATACACGGAGATTAGAAAAAGTTCTCAAGGCGAAGAACAAACCCCTTACAACAGGCAAGGCTAGATTTTTTCTTGGTTACTAGTGATTTCATACCTCATATCAGAGATTGTAATATAGGAATTAGTTATCGTTCTGATCACTCAGTAATTACTTTAATATTGGATTTTGAAAATATTCCACATGGAAAAGGACTTTGGAAATTCAACAACTCCCTTCTTCTAGATAAAGATTGTCTTGATTACATTAATGATAAAATCGAACAAATAAAAATACAATATGCATTGCCAGAATATAATTTAGAAAACATTTCCTCAGTCTGTAATGCAGATATACAGTTTCAAATTGACGACCAACTTTTTCTGGAAACATTATTGATGAAAATCAGAGGCTCAACAATTTCTATTCATCACATAACAAGAAGTGTCAAATTAATAAAGAACAGGGGTTAATTAGGGAAATTGAAACGATTGAGAATAATTTGAATCAGGATAATAATGCGTTGTTAATTACTCTACACAATGAACTACAATTGATAAGGGAAGAAAAAATTAAAGGAAATATAATTAGATCCAGAGCTGAATGGATAGAAAATGGTGAAAACCCAACACATTTCTTTTGTAATTTAGAAAAAGATAACTACACCAACAAAGTAATACCTTTCTTAGAAACCTGTGATGGGAATATTATTTATAATCAATCAGAAATTCTGAAAGAAACATAATTATTTTATAAAAATTTATATATGAAGTCCAAAGAAATAAATAATCTTGATATTGAAAGCTTTTTAGAAAATGCGAATCTAACAAATTAAGTCCAGAACAGTCTTCATCATTGGAAGGGCTTTTATTATTCTCCGAAGTTTCGAATACCTTAAAAAATATGAAAAATGACAAAATTCCTGGTTCTGATGGATTTACACCTAATTTTTGTAAATTCTTTTGGGGGAAAATTGGTCATTTTGTAGTAAGAGCACTTAACTTTGCTTTTATAAAAGGAGAACTATCTTTAACTTAGAAACAAGGAAGTATCACATGTATTCCTAAAGAAAAGAAACCAAAGCAGTTTTTAAAAAATTGGAGACCTATAACTCTAATAAATATTGTATACAAATTAGCCTCGGGAACTATAGCTGCAACAGTGAAGTCTGTTTGCGGTCTTTTGATAAATAAAGATCAAACAGGGTTTATCAAAGGAAGATTTATTGGGGAAAACTATCGTTTAGTATATGATATAATGAACTATACTGAAAAAGAAAATATATCTGGATTGCTGATGATGATTGATTTTGTAAAAGCATTTGATACTCTATCTTTTTATTTTATATTTCAAACACTTTCCTTTTTCAATTTTGGTCCAAGTTTTACTAAATGGATATCACATTTTTATTTTAATACTTCAACTGTTGTGCAATTGAATGGTTTCTTTTCCGAAATCTTTAACATAGGCCGTGGCTGTAGACAGGGGGATCCAATAAGTCGGTATTTGTTTATTTTATGTGCTGACAGAAACACCAAAAACATTAAAGGTATTTTTATCAATGGCACCGAATACAAAATAACACAATTTGCAGATGACACACCATTGTTGTTAGATGGAAGTGAAAACACAGTTAATAAAGCTCTAGATATTTTACATCAATTTTCCCAATACTTAGGTTTAAAAGTTAACATTGACAAAACCCATGTTATTTGGATTGGTACCTTAAAATATAGCACTCGCTCTATAAAAGCGAAATGGAAGTTGGATTGGGGGAACACTAAATTTAAATTACTTGGCATACAGTTTCACATAGACTTGGAAAACATTGTGCCTATCAATTTTAATGATAAAATACAAAGTATTGAACACTTAATAGGTTACGGAATAGAAGAGCACTAACGCCAATTGGCAGAATAACAGTTGTCAAATCACTTTTATTACCTCTTTTAACAAATCTATTTTCCACATTACCAACCCCAAATACACAAATATTAAATAGAATTTTAATGACATGTTTTATGAATTTGTTTGGCAAGGTCAGTCAAGGATAAAAAATAAGGTCCTTATGAAAGATTATGATAAAGGAGGGTTATATATATATAACAACCATCTTACAGTATATATTATTCTGTTGTTGTTTTTTCTGCATCACTACTCTAATGATATTATTAAAACGGAGTAGCTATATGTATGAACATTTATATGTAAAAAACATCATACGCCCCTACATGCGTAGATCTATCTGCATGCATGTTCAACATAGCTACATATCTAAATAGACTCCTACCTAAATAACTGCCTACGCACTTAGCTACCTACATAGCAAGCTACTCAGCTAACTACCTAAACAACTACCCACCTACATGGCTTCTTACATACACAGCTACCTACCTACATAGCTACATACACAAATAATAACTCCCATAGCTACATAGCTACCTACTTACATGGCTACCGATATACATAATTACTCTCATAGCTACATAGCTACCTACCTACATGGCTACCGATATACATAATTACTCGCATAGCTACATAGCTACCTACTTACATGGCTACCGATACACATAATTACTCTCATAGCTACATCGCAGCCTACTTACATGGCTACCGACACAGATAATTACTATCATAGCTACATAGCTACCTACTTACATGGATACCGATATACATAATTACTTTCATAGCTACATAGCTACCTACTTACATGGATACCGATACACATAATTACTTTCATAGCTACATAGCTACACGCTGCTACCTACAAATCTACCGACCTATCTATCTACCCACTTACCTAGCTACTTAGATACGTATATACTTTACTAGCTACCTCGCTACCTACGTACCCACGTACCTAGTTATCTACATACCTACGTACCTACCAACCTTCTATCTACCGTCTTTCGTACATAACAACACACATGCACACATTTTGTAGTTGTATCTAGAGTTGTATCTAGATTTAATAGCAATATAAATTGTCGTATCTATTTCTCGGACGTCTCGGGTCTCTTGATTTCGTTATTTAATAAGCCTTTTCATATTTTATAAAAGTAACTAGCAAGTATTTAAGCCATCACGTTTGTCTAATAATAATTTCGAAAATATAGGCTGTCTTATTGTATTGTGTACCAATATTTCATTTTAAAAAGGAACACAAAATATGTACTGAGTAATGTTAAAATAGCGTTTATATTACTGACAAATACAACTTTTACCGATGTCTACCTTTTTCATACACAGTACAGTAAAGTTGTGGCTGTAAGATTTAGATAGTCATTTGCCCTAGTATAAATTACGCCATATTTGTGTACTAAGTTTAAAGGTAGAAGTTACTTGTTTGTACGTCGGAACGAAAGAAAAGGGAGTAGACTTACATAGTATTATTGTCTATTGTTTATGTTTATTTAAATATGAACATATTTTACTTGTGTAAGCCAACCTACATAATACAGTTATTGACATATGATGTTCAGTTGTTCGACTAACAAAATGCTGGTCTGAAAGGTCCAATATCGCAGTTTTGGGCTGTGAGAAATACTGTTCTAAAATTGACTGATTTCCTGTTTATAATAAATGTATTGTTCATATTTAATGGTTTGAAAGCACACTGCTTGTGAAAAGCTAATTTTTTGACGAATATCTGTTATTTTCGTTTACAAATTTGCTACTTGGCAGACATGCCCTCATATTTTTGTACATATAAAGGCATACTAAATATCAAAATAATTATGTTTTGCAACCAAAACAATATAACATACAAACAGTTTCGTTAAATTCTACAAATTCCTGTTTTAAAATTCCATTTTAAGATAAATATTTTTCCAACCTTAGCCTGCGGAACTGTGACTCCACAATATTTATTGTTGTATAATATTTCATAATACAAACTTAGCTTTGTTAACAATATTATTTTCAAAACCAACAAGAAAAGGTCCTTAGACTTATTTTTAATATATGTATACACTGTTTAAAAAAAAATTGAATAACATGTAAACAACAACAAAATACTGTGTTGAAGCATATAACACCTAAACAACTTTCGTTATTTCGTACCATGTTTAAGTGTTAATAAACTGCTTCTACTATCCTTTACATTCAAAAATAAATAACACGATCCTACCAGAATCTTCCTATTATATGGGAAATATTTATTATAGAAGTGATATCTTACCTATTTTCCTCTGAAGATGTTCTATGGGGATTATAGTGTTGTTCCCCCAAAATTATATAATAATCCATCATACTGACCATGCGCCGTTATATTTTGAACTTGATGTAAACTCGCTACATGTAGATAATTCTTTGAATGTTACACCGGTAATGGATTACACATGTTATAAATGGTGTGACGAACATAAACCTAATTTTAGACGGGTTATAATCTCTAAATTACCTGAGTTTAACGGAATCTTGAATACCTGTGACATCTTAGACGGCAATAGTATTGATAATTTGGTAGATAGTTTTGCATCGCTAATTGAAAACGCGGCCAATCCATATTTCTGTCAAAAGCGAAATGCACGATTGTCGTGCTCAATAAACAATAACAAAGACTGGTTCGATTCTGAATGCGCGAACGCAAAACATTATTATTTGGTTGCTTTGAACACTTTCAATAAAAATAAAACCCGAACTAATAGAATAGCATTGAGCGAAATTAAACGGAGTTATAAGGTACTTGTACGGAAAAAGAAAAGGCATTATAAAATAAATAAGTCGCGTGAGTTGTGCGATCTTCGAAATACAAACCCACACAGTTTTGGAATCACTTTCGATCGAGAGGCAATAATGGATCTAGCAGCATATTACCAAACGAATTCCGAGAATATTTTTCAAATTTATTTAATGATGTAAAGGCTACACGTTTAGACAATGTCGAAAGTTTTAACGATGCCAATGATCTCAACATAAATAACCCAACTTTTCTATCCTTAAATGTTCCTATTACGACGGACGAAGTTTTGAAAGCAATTAAACGTTTAAAACGTAACAAATCTCCATGTCCAGTTGATAATTTATTGAATGAATTTATTATCGAGACGTCGGATATATTGATAGGTCATATTACGGATTGCTTTAACAAGATATTTCATTCTGGTCATTTTCCGAAAGCTTGGTCTTATGGTTATATCGTGCCATTACATAAGAAAGGGGACAAAAATAACCCTAACAATTATAGGGGGATAACTCTCCTTAGCAACTTTGGTAAACTATTTACCAGCGTACTTACAAAGCGAGCCGAAAAATGGGCCGAAGAAAATAAAATACATATTGATGCACAGTTTGGTTTTCGGCCTGGAGTAAGCACTGTCGACGCCATTTTTACATTACATTCTTTAGTTGAATATATACTATCAAAAAATTCACGCCTGTATTGCGCATTTATAGATCTAAAGAAAGCATTTGATTCTGTTTACCGTAATGCTTTATGGTTTAAACTTTTCAATATAGGTTTAGATGGTAAACTTCTGTCAATTTTCAAACACATGTATTCCACAGTTAAATCTTGCATAAAACATTGTAATACGTTTTCGGATTTCTTTGATATATCCGTCGGTTTAAGACAAGGGCAAAACAATTCACCGATCCTGTTCGCATTATTTTTAAAAGACATTGAATCGAATATTAAACATGATATGGAAGGCGATTTCGGTATTAACTTGTTTGATTTGTCATTAGTCATTTTACTCTTTGCCGATGACATGGTCTTGATCGGAAATTCAGTTGAGGAGTTACCAACAAGTCTGAAAAATTTATTTACTTATTGTGAAAAATGGGGTTTAGAAGTAAATACCGAGAAAACAAAAACTATGGTCTTTAGAAAACGTGGCCAAATAAAAAATACCGAAAAATGGTATTACAATAATATAGAATTACAAAATGTTGATAATTTCAATTATCTCGGAGTAGTATTTAATTACACAGGAGGTTTACAGCAAAATAGTCAGCAGGTTATCGGAAAGGCAGTAAAGGCACAAAACGTTTTGTTATTAAATGTAAATAAATATGACGTCACTCCTCGTATTGCTTTGCAGTTATTTGACGCCTTTGTAACTGCGACATTAAATTACTCTTGTGCGGTTTGGGGTTTTGGTAAATCGAATGATATCGAACGGGTACACTTTTGAAATATTGCAAATCAGTATTAGGTGTTAAACAAAGCACTTGTACTGCAGCTGTTTATTCAGAACTAGGACGGTATCCTATATATATTCAACAATATGTCCAAATAATAAAATTCTGGTTACATATTTTGTATTCAGAAAATGTTGTTATTAAAACAGCATATTATACATCACTAGATTTATACGAGAAAGGATACAAGTCATGGGCCTCGAGGGTGCACACTCTTTTAAATGAGTACGGTTTTAGCGACGTTTGGGCAAATCCTTTTAAATATAGCCTAAACGAATTTGTGCAAATATTTAAACGTAGAATGATTGATTGTTTTTTTACAGAAACTTAGAACCGACATCGATTCTAGTGCTTTATTAAACCATCTATACATACATTTAACAAATTCGTTTGAACCAGCACTTTATCTTGATAAACTGTTTAGTAAGACTTACCGCCGCGCTTTGTCTCGCCTTCGATTATCATCGCATGGTTTAAGGATAGAAACGGGTCGATATGGTTCGGATAGACTTCCGAGAGAGGAGAGGACATGCTTACTGTGCAACAGTCACGATATTGAGGATGAATTCCATGTTATCATTATTTGTAATTGTTATACAGAATTACGCCACCGCTTTTTGAAAAGGTATTATTATAATAGACCGAGTATGTTCAAATTCATTCAGCTTATTAAAACCACAAATAAATCTGAACTAATAGGTTTATCTAAATATATCTATTTCGCAAATAAACATAGGATCGACTTAATTAATATGTAACATCACTTTCTGCTGGATGTTAATGTTAAGCGCCAAGTTACAATTGTGTTTTTCTTCGTTTTAAATATAATTGCTGTTATTGAATGCCACGAATATTGTCAAATCAATGACATGTATTGTATGCTAAGTTTGTCGTTGTTGTTTGTATCTTTTAAAGGAATGCTTAAATGTCTATTTATCAGTAGTAAATATTAAACACACATCGAATATTTAAGAACATTCTCCAAAAGTAAACTAAATTTTATCAATCACATTTCCTTGACATGCTATTTCATTGAAATATGTACTATGTTTATATGGCTATGTACTGATTGTATTCGCCAATAAAATTGTTTGTCTGTCTGTCTGTCATATTTAACTATGTTTTGTATATTTTCAGATCACGTCTGACTTGTTACGATGGCTACAACAGATTGTTTTGTTTCTATTGTAGAACAAACCATTTGTCCTTTTTCAGTACATAATATGCTTTTCTATTGTAGAACAAACCATTTGTCCTTTTTGAGTACATAATATGCTTGTCTTTTCTTGTTTTTTTTTTATACTGGTTATGGTTGCATGGAAAAGAACAAACTGTATTTAAAATTAAAGTGATATATAAATTACTCTGTCTTTTTAGTCAAAAGTTAGTTGATTGGACTTTGGTTGTGATTTGTTTTTTTACAATGTATTTTTGTGACTGACAATATTGTAATACTGAACAGTGTTAAGTCTTGGGATCCTATTATACAGGTATATCATCCAATACTCATATGAACGACATTAAAATTGCCGCGGTCTCTGTCGGAATAAAAAAAAAAAGAACGGATGTTTTAAATTTTTTAACGGAAAAAGATTACCATATTTATTGTCTACAAGACACATATTGGCCAAAAGAGATAGAAAAGGAGATTTACTCTAGCTGGGATGGTATGTACTTTTTAAGCAATGGAGAATCGAATGCCAGAGAATGTGCTATTTTAATTAAAAAAGACTTTGATTGTAAAGTTCAAAATGTTAAACAAGATGCTGCTGGTAATTTAATTGGATTAGATATTGTACTTGGGGAAAATAAGGTTTGATTAATAATTATCTATGGTCCAAATCTCGACAGTCCAGAATTTTTAAAAAATGTCTTCAAACTTATTGAGGAACTTGGAAATGATGATTTCATTTTATGTGGAGATTTCAACCTTGTTCTTGATAGTAATTTAGACTATAGCAACTATAAATCTTTAAACAATAATATATATTCTAGAACTGTTGTTTTAGAAGAAATAGCAAAGCGCAATTTAATAGACACTTTCAGAGAAATGCATGATAATATCCAGAGATTTACATGGCCGATAGTAATCCCTTACAGCAAGCAAGACTAGATTTCTTTTTAATTACTCTTAATATGCTTAATTTTTTGAAAACTTCAAATATAAAACCTAGTCTAAAGTCCGACCATTCCATCATCGATATATCATTACAATTCCAAAAAATTGAACATGGCAAAGGACTGTGGAAATTTAACAACTCCTTACTTCATGATATTGACTATGTCGATAATGTGAATAATAAAATTGAGGAAATTAAAAAGCAATATTGTCTACCAGTATATAATTTAGATAACTTACACACAATTAATAATAGTGATCTAACTTTTAATATAAATGACCAACTTTTTTTGGAAACTTTACTAATGGAGATCAATGGCGGGACTATTTCTTATTCTAGTTATAACAATAAATTATCATCATCCAATGAGCGTAAACTGCTATTAGAAATTGAGCAGATAGAAAGCAATCTCAACGAGCTAACAAAGAAAAACTCGACCAACTAAATGCACAACTAAATAATATAAGGGATACGAAATCAAAAGGACATATTATAAGAGCCAGAAGTCAGTGAATTAAAAATGGTGAAAAAAAAACAAAATATCTTTGTTCACTTGAAAAGAGAAATTATGTAAACAAAAACATACCTTTTATTCAAAAAGATGACGGTCAATTGATACACAATCAGCCAGAAATTCTTAAAGAAACCGCGTCCTTCTATAACAATTTACACCAAAAAGTGGAATTGAAATCGGATTTTAGTTTTAATGACTTAAAACATATTAATATAAATAAATTGACCACTGAACAATCTAATGACATGGAATGTCTATTAGCATACAAAGAGTTATCTAATACTCTGAGAAAAATTAAAAATGACAAAGGCCCGGGATCTGCCGGAAAATGGTGGATTAAATATGGTAGATATATATGCATACTCTAAGAAAATAAAACTATCATGGTTAAGCAAATTGTATTCATGCTATGACAGTAAATGTTCAATTTTAATTTAATCTCTGTTTAATATAGGGACTTTTTTAACACAGGACAACAATATGCTCCTGTCGTAATAGGCTAAATAAAAAATGATTTTTGGTTTGAAGTGTTCACGTGTTATGAGCAATTTATTGATGTGTTAACAATTTCAGATGTTAATAGTGTTCTGAACATGCCTTTGTTTGATAATTGCAAGTTTAAGATTGGTAATGAACCATTTATTCTTAAGGATTTGTACGACAGGGGTGTCAGATTTGTTAGAGACATAGTAATCGATTCAAACTCATTTTTAAGCAAAGCACAAATTGAACTTCTTACTGGTAAACCGATGAACTTGATTCATTATAAAGGCCTTATACATTCAGTGAGGAAATTTATTAAGTCATTGAACCTACAGTTTAGTACCACAGATGTTTTGGTACAGAATTCTACCCTGTCATGCTATGCCAAATATTTTGTATGTTATGAAAGTCAATCTAGATCAATATATGATTGTTTTATTGAAAATGACATAGAACCAATTTGTAAAAACAAATGGGCAAAGTTTGCTATTGCCGATGATGAATGGAACTATATTTTTAAGAACATTTTCTACATAACAAGAGATAGTTATTTACAATGGTTTCAATTTAGGATTATTCCCCAAATATTAGGCACAAATTCCTTAATGAGTAAAATGAAACTAATCAATAATAGTACATGTACATTTTGCACTGAGCATGAAGAAACAATACTTCATCTATTTTGGAATTGTGAAAAAATCGAAAACTTAATAAAATATATAAACGAAGATCTGGTACACAAATTAGACATAAGAAATATTGTAAATTGTAAGACTCTTATTTTTATAAATACTAAACCAGGAAAAGTCAATATCGATATGTTATGCCTAGAAGTGAAAAGATACATTTTTGCTTGTAGAAGAAATACGATAATACCAAATAACAATGATTTAATAAAAAGTTTAGCATGGGCTTATAATATATATAGCAATATTAAACTATCAGAAACAGAAAAGGAAAGATGGTCAGTAATAATAGAAATCGTAAACATCAACAATACTGTATTATAATTATTACTATGACAATTGCGCGATTTGCGCAGAAAAGAAATACATTTAAATGCTTGGTGTTTAGTACATATCACATTTATCATACGTGTCAAAGCTGCTATAATCATGAATGTTTCGGAAGTCATCTGTTGCAATTGCCTAAAGTCACTTCACAGCTTTGCTGTCATTGAAGTAAATCTAATGCTAGTGGACAAATGTTCGCACCGATTTAACTGGTTCCGAGAACAGCTCATATTAAATGCCTGCCGACACGAACTTCCACGTGACCATAGTCAAGTCACGTGGTGTAAACAGGCGGGAGTACATGATGTTTAGTTGGAGGGGGCAAAACTATTCCGTAACTGCCAAAATGACTGCCGTAGGTCTCTCTTACATCTTAGGCTATATAGTGAAACGGTGAAAAATCGTCAAAACTGATCACTTTAACGAAATTAAAAAACGCATAACGAGTTTTTCTATGGGACCACTTGACTTCGATACACATAATTTCGGCATAAACAAACTTATGAAAATCATTTGGTTTAGACTTGTATAAAATTTTGGGACGTTGCGCCGATTTGAGGCACAGGAACGTGTTAAATTGTAAATTGTGGCCCGTGTTTGTTCATTCCTGACGGATACCGTTTTCAGACTGACAACAATAACAACAACAACAACTACTACTACTACTACTACTACTACTACTACTACTACTACTACGACCACTACTACTACTACTACTACTACTACTACTACTACTACTACTACTACTACTACTACACTACTACTACTACTACTACTACCACTTCTGCTACTACTACCACTACCACTACTACTACTACTACTACTACTACTACTACTACTACTACTACTACAACTACTACTACTACTACTACGTAATACAACTACTGCTACTACTTCTTACTACTACTACTACTACTACTACTACTACTACTACTACTACTACTACTACTACTACTACTACTACTACTACTACTACTACTACCACCACTACTACTACTACAACCACCACTACTACTACTATTACTACTACTACTACTTCTACTACTTCTACTTCTACTAATACTATTCAGCTTACGTATAAATTACATATGAATTAACACTTGTGTATTTATATGGGTACAAAGAATTTATTTTTAAACGTATTTCGGAAACAGCAAACGTTTATACTAAACAAGAAATATCTTTAAAAAAGATATTCGGCGTATGTGCGTATGTGGTAAATGTTTGTAAAGAGTGTAAATTTAATGTCCTACATTAATATTAAAACTGATACATATGTCGATTTGGTGCTTTATAAACGAACAATCCCATTTCTCGATAGATTTATATTCAAAGCGCATTTAATATTATTTTTCGATATAATTTAAAATGAAATTAGTAAATTTTCATTCTTAAACAGCGAACTTATATTTTCGTGTTGCTATATTTATGTTTAGCTCATAAAACATTAGTATGAAATGTTTCTATATTTGAAACATTTACAATTAAAAAAAAACAATATCATTTAAAATCATGCAAGTGAACTGATGAACTGTTCCATGTTTTAAATCAGCGCTACCTGAATAACCTACATAAGTCATCTGCTCATCAACGTCAGAATGTTTACATGTACCTTTACAAAGTAAAAATGCATTATAAGTATTTAGAAATTACAAAAACAAAAATATTTGAAGTGTTTTAACATTATTCAAGTATACAGTGCATTTATGCTACGCACGAAAGGTAAAAGGTTAAAGTAAAAGTAAATACAATTTCAAAGTATACTGGTACATCGTTCCCCACATTCAAAGTCTATATAAAGAATGTCTGTTTAAAGATTGAATAGCCTCTTTACGAAAATTTGATAGAAACATTAGTATTTAGCAAGAAAAACATTGATGCAAATAATAATAATACTAGTAATAATAATAAGAACAAGAAGAAGAAGAAGAAGAAGAATGCATACTTCCATCTTTCAACAATTTAATGATGCATCCGTATCATTCCAAATGTTACTACTGAATTCGATTTAAGTCCGTTCAGTCTGAAGCAGACCGAACGGCTAAAACCGGTATGGTGTAAACACAAAAAGAATGCTCAAATGAAAATCTATCAGCAGAAAACATTTAGCGACTTCTAATGGAAACTAATTTAGAAAACACTCGAGTCGATAACAAAGTCAAAAGCTGGATTAAACAGAAAAATAAAATAAAATGAAGAGTTAACTCATTTATAAAATCTCTTGGATCAGCGTTCCAGTAAATGTATTCCAAGCATCTGAAGCTTCATATATATATGCTATGTTGACTGTGCATGTACACCCACACGCGCTCATTCCTGTTTAGCTTCACAGAGGTTGAATCCGATGTACAAGACAAGCTGTTATAATTAAATACACGGGTAGAAGTGAGACGCGTCTTTCCGCACATACTGGCACTGCCTTTTTCGTAGACTAATTTAGTCCCTGAAAACAAACTGCTGAAACTTTCTGAAATGTAAAGGTCGACAAATCCTGTTTCTTGTTTTATCTTACCAAGTTACATTTCCTTGGAAGAGTTTTCAGGGACTAATGAAATGCGTATAAAGCCGACCTGTTTTCTGGTCGGTCGAGATCAATCACCTGTCAGATGCCACGCTTTGAGCACCAGATAAAATCTTCATACAATAAAATCTTTGCTCAGAAATAATGTGAACCACATTGACTGGAGTATTTGATGGTATGTCCACAATTGAAATAAAAGGTTTTCACGGTATTGTTTTGTCTATTTCTGTGACTTATCTGAAAAGTGAAATTAATTACATTTCATGCTGGTTTATGCAGCATTTATTCATATTGTATACACATAATTGTGATTGAAGTGATAATCGTTAACAGCTGCATATTATTTACTTTACAGAGAAAATTATACTTACAGTGCTTGACTTGTGTAAATAACGATTACAAAGAGTCATTTCTAAGTTAATGTATCTAACAAGCAACTTATCAATTGGTAATATGGTTACAGAATGGACGAATGCATAAATTATGGACTTAAAAAGCTTGATTATTTCTGCATAAGAACGAATCACAAGGTTGTTGTGCTGAATTACCGTTACTGTTCTGTTCGCCAATAGGAAGTGGAAAATCTCTTACATTTGAGATAGCTCCCTTTGTGTTGAACTTTTTACGTAACAAAGAATTGTTACCCGAACTATGTGTCCGTGTAATTGTTGTTTCACCTTTAGTTTCATTGATGAAAACTCAAAAAAATTCACTGCAAGCTAAAGGTGTACAAGCTGTTTATCTCAATGACAATTCTGTAGATGGAATGAGGACAGAGGACACAGACAAAATATATAGAGGAAATTGTGATATTATTTTTAGCAGCCCAGAGTCAATCCTCGGAGGTCATAGAAGACTAGTCTCACGTCTCGCAGAGCTGAACAAACTTGGTCTGATATTTATTGACGAAGCCCACTGCATTAGAAAATGGTAAGTTACTTTGAAATTAAAACAAAATGTGTGTGCACATACTTTTATGTATCACAGCGAGAAAGAATACAATAATTGTAACATAACATACCTATAAATTTTAAACCCGATATCATAAATGTTAGGTGTATGTAAATCAGTTAAAATCTCTCAAAAGAACACAGATTTTTGTGGTATATTATGTTTCAAATAATATTATTGTATTCAAATTGATATATATATGTGTATATAATATGCCTATTTTTATCATAGAACTGACCTTAATCACTATTAATTTTCTGTCATGTTGTAACATTTCAAACAATGTGTTGTTTTTTTTTTTCAGCGGAAAAAGTGTCCAGTAACCAAAATAATAGCACTGACAGCAACAACGTCTACTCAGGATACTATTAAACAAAGTTTGTGCATGAAGGACTGTCATAACATTATTATATCGCCTAATAAACTGAACATACGATATGCTGTGTATATAATACCATGTGATGACGTTCGATGTAACTTTGACTGGTTAGTACATCTGTTAAAAGAAAAGGGTTCTAAAGCACCTAGGTTGCTCATCTGTTTCAGGAGAGTTGAACAAATGTCAACTGTGTTCAAACATGTGATGTTCGCGCTTGGTAAAAACGCATATATAGATTATGATGAAAATGGGATTAATGATGACAGAAATCGACTCATAGACATGTTTCACATGAAAACCAGCTATGCTGTAAAGGATTCAATATGTACTGCATATCAAAACGAACACAGTCACATGAGTGTATTTCTTTGCACTACTTCATTCAGCATGGGACTTGATGTCCAGGGTGTTGATACTGTCGTGCATTATGGCCCAGCGAATGATTTAGAGGATTATATTCAAGAAACTGGTAGAGCGGGAAGAAATCCCAGTTATAATTGTCATACAGTTCTGATAAAATACAAAATGAGTACAGGCTCGAGGAATCTGTCGCCAGAAATGAAGGAATATGTCAATTCTGCATCCTGTCGGCGAACTAAATTGCTAAGTCATTTTGAATCAAATGTTCCAGAAATGACCATAAAAAACTGTTGTGACAAGTGCGCGGAGCTTTGCTTCTGTCTCTGTCAGTGTGAAAAGAAAAACGAGTGTTACTGTAATAAGCGGTGCTCTGGAAAAGATGTCATTGTGCATAAATATATTGTCAAATACGCTATTGACAGAGCCTCGTCGAAGGATTCCTCTGCATAAGGCTTTTCAAGTGAATCTGATTTTGAGGGATATCGTTCACAAAGGCCTGTTGTTGTGTTTTCATCTGATGACAATTTAGATTAGACAGTATGAAACAGATATGAAGCATTATCCCATATGCTAATTGCAATAAGAATCATACCATAGAAAAACTAGTTTCTTGTAAAGGAATTTATTCGGCGTCATTTGTTCAAAACAACATCGAGTTTTAGTTTTGACAATTTTATAAAACAATGATGAAGCATCATTTACTCTACTGCACTCAAAATGGTCGAAAAAAAAGAAAGAAATATTCAAGAAAAAATAAAAATGTTCATGTAGGTATAAAAAACTAATATAGTTTGCAGCAAAAATGTTATGTTTAACATCAAGTATCAACTATGCAATGTTTACTCAGAAAAATAAGTTTAGGAACAACTAGGATGTTAACAAATATAAAAAGCATCTTAAAGTGAAAACTCAACACTGTTTATTGGTTGATTTTATTATAACATTGTAACATTTATACCAAGCACGATGTTGATACTCATTAGTTAACTGTCTTTGTTTATTGGTTGTATTTTATTATAACATTGTGGCATTTATGCCTAGTTTGTTTTGGTGTTCAAGATCCAAATCATTTGGATGGTTCGTATTACTTCTTCCTTGGTGGTTTACTGTTCTGTTTCATTTTAACTGATATGCCTTTCTCTCTGACAATAGAACTGTACATTTTGCTTGTGTATCGAGCAGTCCATAGGCATATTTTGGACAATTATTTGCTTTGTATAAAAGACACAGATACTTGTTTGATGCCATTAGTCTTTCTCCATCACCTAAGTCAATGGCTTTTGCATGGTTCATGTACAGCAGACTTGGTATGGTTCAAAATGTTGTCCGATAAATATTCATTCTGTACAATTGAAGCCATGGAATCCGATACAGAGTACAGAGGATCAAACATTGCATGTATAGTAGCCTCATGTTTCCTGAGGGATTTTGCCTTTTTGAAACTCTTATTACAAAACCTACACACTAATTGATTACTTTGATGTCCATATACAGGTATTTCTGGAATGTCAGTGTCAAAGTTATTGGTAACAAATTGTTCCGCCTGCACCATCAAATATCTGTCCATGTCTGTAGTATTTCCAATGTCCCCCTGGTATTCATTTGTCATTGTTTGATCATGTATGTTTCTCATTCCAAAATGACTTAGAGCCCCGCAAACAATGTATGCTGAAGAGAATTTACGCAACAGTTCTGATGCAGCGTAAATGTCAGAAGAGGGGTCACGTGTGACATTCTTGGCATCCACAGCGTTACGGGCTGCATATAATGTTGCCGTTTCTTTTGCAGACTGTGTCGAATACATCAAGCGCCATATTACCTGAAAATAAAGCGGAAACATTTACTGCATCAATCAGTTGCATATTAAATAATTATTAATAACTGTATTACTAATGCCTGTTGTACCTTCGCATTGACACCATACAATTATTTGTAATACATATCCGTACATGCAACTTTATGCTGACTTTATAATTATCACTTCAAGATATAATTTTTGATTTATCTGTGTTTATCGGCCAATAAACAACGATTTGGAGTTCTGAAGCGTAGGAATTAACCACGAGGGCGTTAGCCCGAGTGGTTTAATAGCAACGCATCAGAACGACAAAGAGTTGTTTATTGGCCGATAAGCAACGATAATGCGAAAATTATTTCGATTCTAACATGATATGACAACTTGTTTGGGTAATTGTAATGAGAAGTACATTTTAATATGTTCCGCTCAATTTCCCGCGCAAAGGTTTGCTCCCGCGTCACCGCTGTTACCAGTGCCGTCATCCATGATACAATTCACTGTGACGTCAATTTCATTCGTAAAAACTCAACAAATTACGTCAAAACCGGGAGTACTTTTTGCGTTGTTGATTGGTATTCTATACAAACATCTGCGAGTATCATGTTAGAATTGTAGTTTAAACATACCTTCAGTAACTCAGCTTGGCTATGGAATTTTTCCATTTTGGGGATCAAACCCTCCAGTCTGCTACTGGGTGTCTTGCCATTGGCCATACTTGATTGGGCAGATTTGTGTCGCTCAAATGTCACGTAATCCCCTCCACTCAATATCATCACAGGTTCTTGGGTTGTGTCATCTGGATCATTTCTGTGGCCTGGTACTTGAGAGTGTGTATATTGGCAAATGTCCACCATCTGATCATTGTATTGTTCGTTCTTTATAAGAACACCCATATTTATCTAAAATGAGATAATGTCAACAGTTAAAACAGTTTGCTTTACAAATGCAGATGATTTACATATTGTTTTTTTTTACTTAAGAAAAGTTGACGATAAATTGTCATATTGCAGAATGATACATTAGCTATGTTAACTGAATTTTTTAAAAATAAATAGTACCCGCTCTGTTATTTTTTGCATTTCTGTCATATGCTTGTGTTCCATGTGTGCTTTCAAAGTACATTTGAACGGCTGAAGCCAGGGAGTGAAGTCGCACCAGGTGTGAGCTACTATGTAAGCGAAGTTTGATTTAAGTCTTGCAAAGTCATGTTCATTCGGGACAAACTGTGAAAATTGCACGGAAGAGACATCTCCCATTGGCTTGCTATCATCCAAATCATTGCCGGAGACTCTGTTTTTGTAGCAACATATCTGGTACATGTGGTAATCTTTACTTTGGTTAAATCTTGTCATTTGCCTTACATCAGTTCTTAGGTCAATAACCAAAAAAGTAGTATCCTGGATGCATAGTCTCTCTGTGCCGTCTCAACTGCGTATTTAAACCTTCACGTTCCAATGTAAGTGCGATGGTATATATATTTTGAGATCCCAAAAGGTCTAGCGTTTCATCAAGGGTCTCTATTTGTGTTACCATAGCTTCTTCAATCAACCTATCATTCTGAACGCATTCTCTCCACTGTACAAGTTCCTCATTCCAATCAGTTGCTAACCCGTCAACAACATTAAGAACTCCTCTATATGACAGTGTATCGGTTGAATGCAGATTGTTTCGTTCCTGCTTTCAACCAAATAACGCTTTGAAGAGTTTGGAAAAGATTTAAATCACGACTATAGGCATGCAACATTTTTGCTGATGCTGAAACAATTTAGGGCATTAGGTCGTGGCACTGTCTCTTCTTTTTGAATTTGTGCCGTGGGTTTTGGATTGCTACTTTGATAAATTTTGCAAAGGCAGGAGCAACTGTATTTAATTCACTATATACAGTATCAATTGAAAGCGTGATTAGTGAATTTTTTCTCGCACGCAAGACTGATGATGTTTCTCGTGACTCAAGTTTTATGACTTCATGGTGTACTTGTGACAGTAATTCATTTTCATGTGTAGATGTCTCTTCTATGGATTGTTTCTACAATAACAACAGTAAACAAATAAGAATAGAGATCTTAGTATTTCTTAGAGTCGGATTAATTATATAACACAGACAGGTACAACTAGAGCCATTACTGGAGAGATGCCATAAGGGGGCATTTTAGATTGAGCTATGTTACTTGTGATAATGAAGCATAAAAATATCACAGAAACCAAAATTTGTATTAAGTTTTGAGTTGATAACTGTAAACGGTTTAAAGTACGCAGAAAACATGAACAATTGGAAAAAAACATTTTTTTTTACAAGAGCTATCCTTTTTACAATGTCATAGATTTGTTTTAGGGGCATAATTATAATGAGATCACCTATCAATACGCATACATACCAGGTTGTCGGTGTCATTGGTGACATCGTCCAGGCTCTGTGTCATGTTCCCCATTTCAAATGCAACCATTGATGTATCCAATCGAAATAATTTAGGCTTTGTTGGCAATTTGACAAAGAAACAAAAACAATTTTAAAACGTTGAAGTTTTGTTGAAAACACAACTCAAAAGCAGTAACATGTATACGAAACAATTATGACGTTTCTCTTGAAAACAGACTTCAATGTATACGTTGTGAAATGTGTTTTCTATACCTTCTGGTTTTTTAACTTGTTTTTTTTTTGTAAATATATACCGGCATTATGCAATGCAATTAAATACAAAACAACTGACAATTCTAGTGTAATTTGTCAAGAAATATGTTTCAACTTACAGATTCAGGTTCTGTCTGTTGGAAGAGTGGTCTTTTAGATCTTGGAGCTGTGTCAGAATGCTGCCTCTTTTTAGACGCTTGTGTGTATTTTTGAGCTATTTTTTCTCTTGTTTGAGAATACATTTTACTTAACTGACTACTTTTGTTTTCCACTGTAACACATTTTCTAATACATAATCTGCACACATGATCAACGAAATCGTATGAACTAAAAACAGTTATTTTTAAGTGTTTTTCTATTAGAAAACAATGGCTCGTCTTTCGTTCGTTTTGAAACAACTTAAGTTTGTAGTCAGTATGCTGGGGTGCGTGTTACTGGGGGCTACAGGTTCCAAAAGTTCGGTTAGAAGTCAGTGATTTCTGGGAAGCTCTCATTAGTTTTGCGTAATAGCCTACGATTACGGCGATAAATTCCGCCGCTCCTAGTTTGCACTTCATACGACCTTTTACTGTGAACCTTAATGACTTTGGCTGGTAACCATATTTTGCCATGTTGCATCCGAACATATTCATTGACTTTGAGTTTTGGCAATGTTTTTGTAGACCTGTCGAAATATTCCTTTTGTTTTCGTTTCTCTACGTATTTGAAAGTTTGAACATGTTTTGTGTTAACTGTTCGGGGCAGTAGATGTTTTTGGGTAACAGATAGTACAGATTTAGTGCGTCTGCCCATTAATACTTGTGCAGGGGTGTAGCCAGATTTAAGAGGGGTGTTCCTATATTCAAGTATGCACAGGTATAGGTCTTGTCCGCTTTCGCGCGCTTTTTGCAGTAAGCGCTTTGCTGTTTTGACTGCATTTTTTGTTAGTCTATTTGATTGTGGGTGCAGTGGACTTGAAAATACTTGTGTAAAATTCCATTCCTTTGCAAAGTTTTTCATTTGGTCTGATGTGTATTGACCTGCATTGTCGGACCTTAGTATATCTGGAATACCATGTTTTGCAAAGTGACATTTGAGTTTCCTAACAACTGTTGAACTTTCCGTGTCAGGTAGATAGTATATTTCAAAATAATACTGTATGAGTCGACAGTGATCAGGTAGTCTTCGTTGTCTAGCGTGAATATGTCAGTCGAGACATACTGCCATGGTCGCTGTGGTACGTCGTGTGAGATCAATGGTTCGTTTTGATTGGAATGTCTGTATTTCTGGCAAATACTGCAATTCCTGTACGTAGTCCGTAATTTGTTTCGCCGTGCCTGGCCAAAACAATGCTTCTTTTGCCCTAAGTACTTTTTTTTTCAATACCCACGTGGCTGCTGTGAACTGGTTGCACCATTTCCTGTCTGACCTGTACTGGAATAATTATGGTTTGACCTCGTAAGGTAATATCATCTGCAAAGGATAGCTCATCCCTGTGGTTCCAGAATTCTAAAATTGACTTGTTACATTGTGACCTTGTTTCTGGCCATCCGTCCAAGATTGTGATATTCAGCGTTTTCATCTGAGGATCTTTCTTTTTTTGCTTCTGCGTAGCAACTGAATTCGTCGGCCAGTGACGTTCAATGATTGCATAACAGTGTGTACGTGTGGGTAAGGACCTTCTAGGTCAAATGTACCTGTGATTGGTTGTCTGGAAGGTAAGTCACTTATGGGAACTTGTTTCCCGCTCACGTGCTGTACGTCTAGATCATAATTCTGCAATTGCAACATCATTCTTTGCAAACGGGGTGGGACAACAGAAATGGGCTTTTTCATGATTGCCGATAGAGGCTTGTGATCAGAGTGAACTGTTACATGTCTACCGTATATATACTGATGGAAACGCTTGCAACCAAACAGTATAGCGAGCATCTCGCGTTCTATGTTTGCATAACCAGATTCAGTCTGTGTCAATGTCTTCGAGGCGTATGCCACTGGGCGGCCATCTTTAAATATGGCTGCGTCAACACCATGTTTTGATGCATTACATTCAAGTGTAACAGATTTATTGAGGTCAACGTACGCCAAGACGGGACTTTGGGTTATTACCTGCTTCATTTTATTGAATGCGTCAGTCTGTGCGTGGTCCCATATAAATGCAACATCTTTTGTAAGTAACGATCGCATGGGACTCTGTACTTCAGCTAGTTTGGTGCAAATTTCTGCAAGTAGTTCACCTTGCCAAGTAGGGTTTCCAGTTCCGTTCTGTTCTGGAGAATACCTAGCTTTGTGATCGCTTCGATTTTTGAAGGATCTGGCTTCAGTCCATTTGAGCTGATTATATGACCAAAGGATGAGACTTCTCGGACAGCAATTTTACATTTGTCCGGGTTAAACCATATGACATTTGCACGTGCTCGCTCGAGACACCGTCACAAATGTGTGTCGTGTTCCTGTCTGGTCGTTCCATAGACCAACAGATCGTAAACCATTGCTGTCATGCCTGACAGTCCATTGAACACTTGATCCATTTTGTTTTGGAACAGGTCTGATGATGCTGAAATTCCAAATGGAAGTCGCAACCATCTGTATCGACCAAAAATTGTACTGAATGTCGTCAATAATGAATACTCCAGTACGCATGTGCAATGTCTAGAGAACTGAAGTACTTAGCACCAGTCAGTTTTGACGTAACGTCGTCTACGGTTGGCATTGTATAGTGCGGTCGACGGATAGCATCATTTAACGCTTTGGGATCTTGGCAAATTCTTAAATTGCCTGTTTTGGGTTTCTCTACTGCCACAATTGAGGTTACCCAGTCTGTAGGTTCGGTGACCTTCGACATTATGCCATCGCGCTCCAGGCGCTGAAGTTCACACTGTAACTTCTCTTTAAGTGCTTCCGGTACTCGTCTAGGCCGGTTAATTACAGGTACGGCATCGGGTTTAACGTGCGATTTGCACACACCTGGAATTGTTCCCACGCCTTTGAAATAGGTTACTGTAGTCACTCAAGACTGACTCCTTATCTAATGTGGTATATCTGGGAATTTTCCACTGAGTAGGTCAGTGTGATTAGACCTAGGTCGACAGAGGCTTGGAGGCTGAATAGAGGGGAAGCGTTACCGTCCACTATGTAGCACAGTGATTCGGTAATCTTATCTTTGTGTCTCAATGTCAGTTTGACCATCCCTTTCACCGGGAGCGTGTTGCCAGTATATGAGGTTAATCGGCCATCAGGGGGTTCCAACGGGGTTTTGAGGTTTAAGGGGGGTGAAAATGTTTCAACGGTAAGACTACGACAGCACTACCGGTGTCTATCTTAAATTTGATTGGGGTACGGGAGGGGCCGACGTTAACTTGAACAAATGCACGATCAGGATGAGAAGAAAGCTTTCGTACCGTATCGATGTTGCATTCATGGTCATTACATGCATTTTGCTGACAATAGTCCTGATACGTATCTGTTTCTGTGTACTTTTTTCGACCAGCACACTTTTGCAATATGGTTCATTATGTCTCAAACGTGACATGTCACTCCTTTTGCAGGACAGCTTGCAGTCTTGTCATGTGTTCTGCCACAATGGTCACATGAAGGTTTGTTTTGTCCTCGCGTTTTCGTCCGTGTGTTGTTCTGCCGGGGACGCCTGTCTGTTGGAGGTCGTTGAGCTGTGCTCCTTGGTACCCTGGATCGAATGTGGTGAACGTCCTGTTCAGACATTGTCCTCAGCTGCTGCTGCGAGTACTCGATATATTGTGCAATTTGAATTGCTTTGTCGAGTGTCAGTTCCGCGCCGACATTGACCAGTTTTTCTCGAATCTTTGCAGAATTCGCGCCAAATACTATCCGGTCACGTATCATGTCGTCTGTGTCGTGAACGTTGCAGTATCTTGCTGTCAACCGTAGTCTGGTGATAAATGCGTCAATCGAGTCGTTGTTCTGAATTTCGTGGTAGAATTTGTACCGTGCAAATATAATGTTCAGCTATGGCTGGATATGGGCTTGAAATTTTGTGTAATAGGTCTCTAATTGCTTTGATTGTTCCTCTGTAATGTAATTCCACGTTGCGTGAATGTCTCTTCCTTTTTTGCCCGTCCATAAAACAACAAATATGACACTTTTTCCTCTTCGTTTTTTCCTTTCAGTGGACCGGAAAACATTAAATTTACATGGCGCTTGAATTTATTCCACTGTTCAGGAAGATTTGAATCCGACCAGTCCATACATGGCGGTGTAATTGCAGATAATTCTATTTTTCGTAGATTTATTTACACGAAATTAATAATCCGTTGTTTTACTCTGACACCATGTTATATTGTGTATGTTTGTACAAACGTACTTAGTCCTAGTGTGATCACACATGTGATTAATAGACAATCAAGTCAGGAACACATGCGTGTTGTTTCTAAGACGTTTATTTTACAACTCATAAACATGTGGCTAGCGGCGGGTGTTGGTCAGCCACGCATGCGCATAGAGATAAGCATACAGACACGTGTTCTTAGATATATTACACTATCTATGTTTTTCATGATTGTTTCTTGGTAAGGATCGCATTGAATACTGTATAGCCTAAAAATATGAAATTCCATTACACCTTGTTAAATAATAATTGCACATTCTGTGTCTAATGTAAGATGGCGGCTGGTCGGATTGGGGCTCCTGGGGCGCATGCGCAGTCACGTGTGGCACGGGTATGACGTTACCCAAGAGACGATGTGACAACCCACCGCCCTCTACGTTTTGATTGCCTTGTATGGGGTCGGATCGGGATACGAAACTGTGCGGGACGGATTCATGTACGGTGCAACCTTTGTTGCTCATTTTGTTTGTTTTGTCTTTCATTTCTGGTTGTTTCTTATCTAAACAGAAAATCTGAGCAAGCGGTGTCGACTTATAAGATTGTTATGTTATGCTGCATCGTTTGTTACCAATTTCGAAAGAATATTGTGCTCGCGTTGATAACTCAAAGCACAATTAAACAACATGTATCCATGGGTGATGAGTGAAGTTGTAAAAATTGTACATTGTAAAACTAAATGAATCACATGGGATGATAATGTGTGCGCAAAAGTACAATTTAAATAAATGTGCTTTATAATGAACAAATGTGTAAATGTGTACGATAAATACGGTCGACACATTAATGCTAAGTACATGCATATTCAATGTTGTTCAGGCGGAAGTTCCGTTGGCGGTGGCAGCGGCGGTCAGCACGTGTTCTCATGGGTGCATAATTCCCGGGTCGTCGATCACGTGCTCACATTTCAGGAAGTGGTCGCCAACGTCGGGGACATCTATAACAGGTCCACTGGCTACTTCCGAGCGCCGGTGGGCGGTCTTTATTTCTTCACCTCGCAGATTTATGTTTCTAACAACAACGTGTTTGAGGAAACACACATTAAGAAAGCTGACCCCACGATGAGGAATGACGTGATTCTTGCAGCCATGCGGAAGGGTACTGACGGTAACTACGACTGTTCAACCGAGTCGACCATCACCGAGCTGAAGGCCGGGGAGTATGTCTGGGTGTACGCATTCAACACGGACAAATCCAGGATCACGGAGAATGGCCCCATGTACTGGTCTGCCATCTCAGGAGCTCTGGTCAGTCGGGCTTGAGGCGATTGTGTGGTATAAGTGCTTTGGCATTGAATATATAAATCATGGTTTGCAAAACGGAATCAATGTTTGTTTGTAGCCGGCTAGCTCAGTTGGTAGAGCGCTGGAGTACAAATCCGAAGATCGCGGGTTCGATTCCGAGCCCGGCCACATAACTTGTGTGGGGATTGGTCATGACATTATTTCTACGGCCATTCTCCCCTACCTCTGATTCAAGTAGGGCAGTTGTCAGTTACTGGCATAAGTATGTGCATTTAGTACTGGTAAACCAGCTTCCCAGGAAAAGTGTGAGTAGGTTTACCGACCGCCGTTATATGACTGTAATACTGTTGAATAAGGCGAAAAATCCAAACAAACAAACAAACAAACAAAAGCCTCAGACGTATTATCTGATAGACATCACTATCACAAATGCACCACCAAACAGTACATTGCTACTGACTTACTGGTAATATAGTTGGTAGTTGTTAGACGGTAGCTGTTCTGAGCAAGGGTATATTATGTGATGCTGAATTAATCACCAACTCATATTTAGGTTTTGGACGTGTTTAATCCACAAACGTTCCCTATTGGGCAGTCATCTTTCAATTAAAGTTCAATAAAAATCGATTTTGAAGTCAGTAATTAAAATTAATCAGACTTTGAATAGCGTTCATAGCGTTCACCTATAATTGTATTGTTGAGTGGTACAAATGTGTCAATTTGTATTGGTGACTCGGATTCGAACTGGAGACTTCTTGATTAGCAGTCGAATGCCTTACCTCTGTGTTAAAGCTGCTATAACCATGAATGTTTTGGAAGTCATCTGTTGCAATAGCCTAAAGTCACCTCACAGCTTTGCTGTCATTGCAGTAAATCTAATGCTTGTGAACAAATGTACGCACCGATTTAACTGGTTCCGAGAACAGCTCATATTAAATCCGTGCCGACACGAACTTCCACGTGACCATAGTCAAATCACATGGTGTAAACAGGCGCGAGTACATGATGATTAGTTGGAGGGGGGGGGGGGGCAAAAATATTCAGTAACTGCAAAATTGACTGCCGTTGTTCTCTCTTACATCTTAGACTATATAGTGAAACGGTGAAAACTCGTCAACACTGATCACATTAACGAAATGAAAAAAACCCATAACGGGTTTTTCTATGGGACCACTTGACTTCGTAACACGTATTTTCGGCATTAAAAAAAATTCTGAACACCAACTTGTTTAGACTTGTATACATTTTTGGGACGTTGCGCCGATTTAAGGCACAGGAACGTGTTAAATTGTAAACTGTGGACCGTGTTTGTTCATTCCTGACGGATACCGTTTTTAGAATAACAACAACAACAACACCAAATACTACTACTACTACAGTTAATACTACTGCTACTACAACTACTACTACCACTACTACTACAACTACTACTACTACTACTAGTACTACTACTACTACTATTACTACTACTACTACTACTACTACTACTACTACTACTACTACTACTACTACTACTACTATTACTATTCCTACTACTACTACTACTACTACTACTACTACTACCACTACTACTACTATTACTACTACAACCACTACTACTACTACTACTACTTCTACTACTTCTACTACTTTACTACTAATACTACTATACTACTAATCACAATTATGTTTAACACTGGTCATTCACCAATTGAGCTATAACCTTTAAGGCGATATAACTATTTCAAAATATGTATATATCTAAAGTATTCAGCTTACGTATTATACATATGAATAAACACTTCCTTATTTATATGAGTTAAACGAATTTATTTTTAACTATACAAGTTCAATTAAGATTAAATAACCATGACAGCGTTTCGTAAATTCACTGTGGAACCATTTACACGTTTTTGGGAAATAAACAGCGAGGTTTTATACTAAACAAGAAATATTGTTTTAAAGATATTCGGCGTATGTGCGTATGTGGTTAATGTTTGTAAAAAGTGTAAATTGAATGTCCTACATTAATATTTAAAACAGATACATATGTCGATTTGGTTCTTTATAAACGGATAATTACAATTTCCTTTGGTTTTATCATTTTACATTGTTCTGATTGATTGAAATGCAAAATGTGACAAGCTTTTATTTTTCGATGAAGCCGGTTGCCTCTATTAATATTCATGAGGGACTACTTTTTGTTGTTGTTTACATGCAGTGATGTCACACACACATAGAAATACTGTAACAGATTTATTCACATTTATACATGGCATTGTCAAAACAGAATTAATAATAAATAAATATATTAATTAATAACAAAGTATAAACATGTAAAATCTGTGTTGTTTATATGAAATGGAAACTACTCTATCACAAACTATGATATATTTTTATACTCACTTACCTTTAAACGTTTGGATAACTATATTCCACATAATCGGATCAACGGGGAATTTCTCAAGGCGGATGGGTTCCTGATAAAGGACGTCCAGCTGCAAGGCGCTCGACACCTGCTATTCGCAACACCGCAGCAGCTGCAACATCTCACTAGAGCCCGCCGGTGGTTCATAGACGGAACGTTCAAGGTCGTCGGCAAGCCATTCTATCAGCTGATGTCAATTCATGCGTTCGTAAAGAAGGGGGATGACGTCAAGCAGGTCCCGCTACTCTTCGCCCTCATGTCTCGCCGCCAGAAGAGGGACTATGTAGCCGCGTTTGAAGCGCTACTTGAGAAGCTGTCACCAAAAGAACCCAACGTCGAGTAGTTCATGCTGGATTAAGAAGCGGCCGCTTGGCAGGCCATACGCGACGTATTCCAGCGGGCCCTCGTCCGTGTGTGTGTGTTCCACTGGTCCCAGAGGATATACCGGAAGGTGTTGAATCTCAGTGGGGCCTACAACGCAAAGGATGACATCTACCAATTCATCAGGAAGGTGCTCGCCCTACCCTACCTGCCAGGCGACCACATCAATGAAGCATTCGATGGACTAAAGACACTTGCAGACCAAGGAGGAAGTTATGCTGTGAGGAGCCTTGTCGACTATGTGGAAAGCACCTGGATACAAGGATGTCTACGGAGACCACATAACTGGTCTGTGTATCGTTAAACTGTGAGAACGAACAATGACGTAGTGGGGTTTCATCGAGGAATCAACGGTCGAGCAAACGGTGCGTCGCTGCCCTTCTACGTCCTTGTACCGCTCCTCAAGTTAGAGGCCGAGGATGTTAATGTGACTGTACGTCTGGTGTCGGATAATCTGGTCTCCAGAAATCAACGCGCATAAAGTCTCAAAGTGGAGCTTAAAGATAGTGGAGCATAAAGACGGTGGCGCATAACGTCTGTCACCACACATGCACTGCCATATATTTGAGATACTTAACTGGGCCTTTGTCGTGCCGTTTACCAAAGAATCATAAACTTGACATTGCGAATCAACAGTTGTCTTGCCAAACAAAGTTGAAGTTATATTTGACAGAACGATTTTAGGATAAACCTTTCTGTCCTTTAACACATGAATTTTAACATTTTATGACTTGTGATAGATGCGCAAGAGGCTTAATTTGTGGTCTGAATTTCTACCGCGACCGCTTGAAAATTTATTTCGGTAACAGAATGTTTTGTGCTGCAATTTAAGATAAAAAATATTCTTATATGAAATGTCATTCATTACACAGAATCATTTAATGCAACTATACAGGATAAGTTTCTCTTGAAATGGTTAGTCTCTTAATCGGACCTTGCACTCTACCACTTGGTATAACATAATGCGGGTATTAGAAATGTTTTCCCCTTAATATATTAAACAAGTTGAAGATTTTATTGAAGCGAAGAGTAGGCCTCATAATAGCGAACACAATCCGATTCTACTATTTGTTGCATTGTAATTGTATCGCTAGTTTTGTAATGATGTCATTGCCGCTGAAGTATAAACTGAACATAATCATTAAACGCATGTTGACGAAAGTCCTATAGCCTAATAACTTTTACCTGGCACTGACCATTATGCATTAATATAATAAAGGCACGAATAAAGGGAAATACAAACTTAATTAAACATTTAATAAATGATGTTGATATAACGAACATATAAATTAATGCATTATGAGCTAATAACTTTTTAAAAGTTTCATAGAATAAATGGAATTTGAACAGTTTGAAGTTTATTTA